>CM042191.1:30602569-30620048 GCA_023539305.1 Ilex asprella
ACCATCACTCGTTTGAGTTTCGTTGTTTCATATATACTAACGACTGAGTTTATAAAGACTAAGTTCCACAAATTCTATTCACAAGCTAGACAATTAACTAATTAATGTAGCACAAAAGCACACATCTGGAGGGCCTACAACCTGTTTGACAATTTTTGCACCCATCCAATTCGTAATCTCAGCAGCATCAAAAAAGGGCCAAAACTGGCTGTACCGTCCAACTCATAATTTAGGCATTAGGCATTTGGTCAAACAGCACGCCTCAGCCTCAGCCCTACATCTGCTTCTCTGTCATGTTGTATTATACCAGTGTCGTGTGAACTTGAAATTTGCGTTTCAGAGGAAATTGCAGGCTCATTCTGTCTCTCTCCTGTGTCTTCCCCAAAGTTATGAAGCCTACGGCCAATCAAATAGCGATCATCACGTATTGAATTGTGGAGGTTGGTGAACCAGACATGAAACCTCTTGCCACAAAAGCACAACAGGCTGAAGCCAAGGCATCCCAACCAGGCAAATCGATAGACAGCTGAGTTAACTACCAATGGGTAGCCAAATACTGGGAACACTCCTCTTGCTAAAACATAGGGAACACACAGCGCAGTAAGCAGCTTCATAATGATTGGAAAGACAATCTCCCGCAGCACCCAAAAGGCCTGCAGCCTCGAGAAACCGTCTTCTCTCACCCTTTCAAATTTCATTCTCCAACTCTCATCCATCAACGGCATCATGTGATCCAGCATAACCTGTTTAAAAGCAAAACAAGTGCAAATTAACATTTAGTCCCTGTAAAAAATATAATTTATTTCTTTTGGAGTCTTCAGACACTGTTTGGAGTTACATGGACTGGCGTGGGATATATAAAAGATTGAAACAATTCAAGGAATTTTGAAAAAAATATAAATTATTCATTTCATGACCAATCCCAAGTTACAAGCAGGTGAAGAAGAAGAAACAAAGTTTAGTCCCATTTAACAAGAACAACCCTGGCTCCATTCTGGGAAAGAAGCATGTGTATTGCATCATCAATTCGTCATTGAAGATAACTTGATCTATTTTAGTGAGAAAGGAACTTCGTTATAGAAAGAAGACAAGACGATAAGAGTTGAAGAGAGGCCTCAGGATAGGAGTCAAAACAAGGTACAACATGGTTTATTTTGAGAACTTGCCCACTTTGCCATATCTCATCAGCAAATAATAGCATCATAATGTAAAGGTATACAAGACCAGGGGTCATCTATAACTGGCGATGAGGTAATGACACCACTAGAAGAGAGCTAGGGAAGACAAGATTTAGCACATGGTAATAGAACACATAAGTTTCATGTGCAGAGGCAACAAAGGGTGGCAACTTTTTGGAACAGGCCACTGGCCAGCTAATGACTCAAATACTTCCAAAGTCATCCTAGTTAGTTTGTTTTATATCTCAAAGACAGAGATGCCACAGAAAAGAAAATGATAAATGGCTCACCAGTCTGGTCCAGATCTTGAGAAAGATGAGTCCCAATGCCCAGTCCTGATACAAAAGGAAAACCGGGCTTTCATCCACAGGTACCCGCATGGGCACAATTACCAAGAGTTCAAAGAGCAGTCCAATCAACACCGGGATGACAAAAATCTGGAAGGCAACGGTAGAGTCAGAGACGCTCGAATAATAGAGAGTCAAAAAGGGAAAATTGATCATTAGAGAAACAATAACCAGGATAGGTTCTTACCCATATTGATAACAGTGCAGAACTCTTTAAAACTATGGCACACCACTTTGAAATTTGGCCTAGCAAAACTGCAGCCCTCCTTGTTCGGATGTGCTCAATGGAATATCTTGCTCCAGCAACAGCAGTCCAAATGACATAGCTCCCGATAATGAAAGCATATAAGTCTGAACAGAATCAGGCAGTGGAAAGTTAATCTTTTTATCCCTATGGCAAGAACACATTGACTATACCAAGTGTAATTAACCATATTACCATTGCACTTGATACCATGTGTTATTGGGAGAAGAGGGATGGCATTGAAGAGTGCCCGTCCAAGTGTAACAGGTACAACAATTAAGGCAGAGTTAAAGATAAGTAGTGTCATCCAAGCCACCACCAATAAAAGCACAATGCGAAGCACAAAGCCATACCTGCTGAAAGACGGAATCCAAAAAAATTAGAGGGTGACAAAAAAGTTACAAAATTTGAAACTCAACTCAATTATGCAATTGTTAATAAAAATAGGCAGCATTGTCTCAAAGAAAAAGAATTTCAGGAAGTTAAACCAATGTACAAAGTACACTATAATACTAAACAAATAAACCTAGGGAAGAATAAACCTTGAAAAAGGACGTAAACAAAAGACACATAAAGGCACAATTCAACTTAAGTTTTCAAAATGATAACACTGATTCCACATCCAAATAGTAGCACAACACAACATATCAGGGGAAAAAAAATTTGAAGGCATCTGAAGATTTTTTTCAATAATAACTGAGCACATGCTACAGTAGATATTCATGCTAACATGAGTAATGGACATCCAGAAAATAAAATATAGCTAGTTGATCTTTCTACATTGTTAGCATTTTTTTAATTCATTTCAAATACAAAATGCATCAAGAGACGTGGAAAATAATTATTTGCCAA
Source organism: Ilex asprella (assembly GCA_023539305.1). NCBI lineage: Eukaryota > Viridiplantae > Streptophyta > Magnoliopsida > Aquifoliales > Aquifoliaceae > Ilex > Ilex asprella. Next base: position 30,605,191 of record CM042191.1, read on the forward strand.
GTAGCGCAATGGAATTCCGTTCTCACAATGGAGTCCAATATGCTTCCCCTAATGAATTTCAATCTGTGATATAAAAGCAAGTGTACAAGCTATTAACATTGAAGTTGCACGGTAAAATGCAGGCAGGATAGGACAATAATTGAAATACCCCAACCTAAAACTAAAGCCAACAAAGATTTTATGGAAATTTCCCTGAAATGACATAAATTTTATTCCAGTTGCAACAATAGAGTGATTGAAATTTATCATATTACAACTTACTCTGAATCAGATTGTTCATCATCATCATCATACTCTGCAAAATTTGAGTTCACTGCCGCTTGCCTGGCTCTGTTCAAATCATTGGGGGGCACAACTACTAGAGCCCGATCCTGTCCACCGGGTTGTGCATGTATTCTATCCTGTCTTCCGGCTTCACCATTTCCATTTTCCTGGCCACCATTATCCTCAGGTCTAGGCAATAAGAAATCAGTTAAACCAAGCGCCCAGCCAACTACAGTAAACCAATAGCGGAGAAGAGACTTGATTGTTGTCCGCAATTTAAAATGTTCAATGGCAAATGGAATGCAGATTTGAAAGAGAAGCATGTCAGCAGGAATTTCTGTAAATGGATCAGACACGCTGCAATATACAATTGTGAATCTGTTAGTTGAACGAAGTGGTTATATATCATACTGAAAATTGCAACAGAACGGATAAGATGCTGTGAAACCATCATACGAAATATCCAGTGGAAAAATTGAGGGAGCCATGCGCATTGCAAGTTTAACTGGTAGAAACACCAGCATCACTATCAAACTCCCATAAACAGCTACAGACAACAGAACCCTACGAGCATGCTTGTGTACAGGATCATCGATCAGATCACGGAATGGATTGTAGTTGGGATCAGCTGGATCCCGAAGAAAGTAAAGAACTCCATTACGCAAAACCTACCCAAAGCATATGAGGATTAATTAGAAAGTAACAAAGAATTAGTAATTTGAAAATTATATACAAAACTTGGCAGCAGAAGATATACCCCTCGTAGAAGGCTAACAAAGATACTTATTTGAAGCATATATACAATTCCTACGACCCAATGGACCAACGAGCTTGCTAATGGAGACACTGAAAAGAACTCTAGTCTTTGCGCAATTGACTTCCCAAACATCCTTATAGTACAAACATCTAGCCACCATCCGCACATCAAAGGGAACACCCCGAGTTCAATGACAAGAAGGAAAGCAACCTTAATCATAGTCATTAAATGTCTCATTGCTGCCAAAAACTGCCTCAAGAGAGAAGGAATTGTCTCTGCAATTGAAGCAATACCATAGAACCTCCCCATAGTCAAAGGCTCACCTTTAGTATACCGAATCAATGCAACAATTCCAAGGTAGAAAAAAACAAGAGAGAAGATAAACATGTAGCCAACTGCAAGAGTTGTAACATCAGATAGCCTTGATGTCCCAATTGATGCCCCTTTCAGAAGATCAGCTGAAAGTGGTGTACTAATATTGTTTGATACTTCATTCACTCCAGTAGCATTTACTTTCAACATTTCTGCAACTTGGCCTAGCAGACTGTTTTCCTGATTATCAGAAGTCAAATTTGCCACTGCAGTCAATGCATTCTTCAATGTAATATTGGCCAAAGAAAGGGCTGACTCTGTAAGCGGCATAACCGTTGCCAACACTGGACTAGTAGCAGTTGACAAAAGCCACATTAAATAATAGAGTATAATCCGCCCTAGTGAAAAGGGAACAAAGATTACAACACCAAGAAATATCATATTGCTTGCAAGAACCTGCATTGGAGAACCCCAAAATAAAAGAGCACGTCAACAAACCATTGTCAGTATACCAAAATTCAATATATTTAACAAGCCTAGAAACAAAAAAAAAACAAGCCTAGAAAACTGTGGGGTTGAGAGCAAGGGATGATGACCCAGATCACAAGAAGGATATTTCGAAAATGAATTCTTGGTGCATGCAAGTCTCTACAAAATGCATGAACTGTTTTATCAAGCAGCTGTAAGTGAGATACATTTTCTAAGACTAAAGCAAGCTGGAAATAAATAAACTTAATAAAATACCACAACCCCTCTCTTCCTTTTAAGCATGAAAACAATGAAATTATGAGATGTTCATGCACTCCACACAAACAGCATTGGGAGATGGCCATACAAGGCCAAGTGCTGCACCTAACCTCCATTGATGGAAGTATGATCTGACCTCCTATAAATAAGGAGTACACTAGATTGTGAAGTAATAATGTGTCGTCGGCTGAGGTAATGGTAAAGAATCAGAGATCCCACCCACACCAACCAATGCTCATTGCATCTGGATGTCTGCAATTAGCATAGTCTGCAATAAGTGTCAAAATTATATGCTAGCATGTACTGTTTTGCATGAGTTATCCTGTTTTAATGCTTTTGACCGCCAAAGAAATACAAAAAGGAAATTGTGTTTTAGATAAAGCACAAAAGCTCCTTGCCACAATGACAAGAGTCACTTCTACTAATCATAAAAGAGCGCCCAGGTCACAAACATAATGAAGCCCATAGCTTCATGCTCAAATTGAATCTAAAAGTAGGAAATCACCAACAGCCTAATGTTGATAATATTAAGTATGGTCATCACAGTTCAGTGCAGTTCGAAGTGAAGAACTGAAACAGAAGATGGATCATGATACTGGGGGTGGTACATGCTAAGATGAAGATTGGGTCAGAAATACAAGGAGAAAAAGACTCACAGTGAATGCATTTTCAACCAAATGGAAAACAGGCCCCTGCATGCCAACTAGCTCATCAAAAGGTACATCCTCTGCACCATCAGCATCATCCAAGCCATCAAACATCTGTTCAACATGTGCCTCAAGACGAGCTGCCTGCATCTCCCACCGAGCAGCAACATTTTCTGCATTCCTTCTGAATAGTTGACCAGCTCCAGCAATTCCTTGCCCTCCACCAGCATCTTCACCATTTCCATCACCGACAATATTCCTATTTGCTTGTCCAGGAGGCCTTCTTGCAGCACGAGCACCATTTCTGTCCCCTTCATTCCCTCCGTCAGCATCATGTCCTCCAAGTTCTCGTAGATGTCTGAAGTAATCCCTCAGAGAAGTGGCCCCGAGAAAGATAAATACAATGCTTGCAGATAGTAGGAACCCATGCAGACAGTCAGTTAGAATAACTGTAGTAGATATATGACTCAAGAATAGTCTCTGGGCTTCACCAAAACTCCGAACAAATGCCAATCTCCATATCCAAAATGTAATAAAGGGTATAATGAGAAGCCAAACCGAGAGTACAAAACTAAGGCGCAAAAAGAATTGCAGAACATGACATGCTTTCATGGCCATCCCAACAATAAATTCCTGAAAAGGAAGCCTTGCTGGAGCATTCTCAGCATAAACTGGGGAGAATGAAAATGCATGCTTGCAGACCTGCATTGAATTTTAAGAGAAAGAACTGAGAAACTCTCAATAAAACAGTGATCAATTAAGGAACAAATGAAGGAAAATGGAAAAGCATTAGCCAACAACATCCACCAAAAATGACAGAACTCAAACCCACAGATAAAAGTAATGAGCTGTGCTCAGTAGCGTAGCACTGGAAAGTGTTGAGTCCCAAAATATAAATTCTATGCTACGTGGAGTCATAGGCAAATCTTCTGTACATGATATCTGATGCAGTCAGCATTCTCTCAACTTAGCATATAATAGGTAGGCATCGGAATCATATAAATACCCGGATTTAGCACTGGAAAATTTCTGGTATCATGATGATCACTCAATCAAAAGACCTGCATACCAATTTTACAAGCTACTAGAGATCACTTCTCATTCGTTAGCTTCCTAGAGCAGCACAGTTCTACCGCAATTGTTAGATATCTCAATTCCAACATGAGGAACTAATTAAATACTTGACAACTCCCTTACAAACATATATGTGTATGCAGTCTGAGCTTTGGTAGATCATTAAGTTTGCAGCTCTGGATGTCAGACATCATCTAATGCATGCCAATCTAACCAACAGCTTGTTTTAATTGTCCATATTCATCTTATTTCTCTGGGGTGGTTGCCTTTTTGTCAACCACTAATCCCTCAAAATCACGTTGGAAACTGAATCATGAATGAGTATTTAGACACAGAATGAACAATCAAATTTTGCCAACACCTATATTTTACTTGTAAGGGAAATTCTATGGGCCCCTTTCAATTTTTATTCAATCTTCTGTGAGTCTTATTTGGAGCAGAAGAACTCGTGTAGCTTTCTTCTCAGAATCAGTGTAATTGCAGGCAAATGGTGTCCCTGGGTACCAAGATCACACTGATAGGTACTTGCAACGTGCTTGCAAAAGTGAAGCAACACACAAATTTCCATAATTGTCCATACAAACATATGAGAAAAAAGTATATTTAACTAAAAACAGAGTAATATAAACGTTAACATAACCATCACTATAACCAACCAAACAATTAATTTCTTCGGTAAACAAAGACAATAATTTTTTCCTCCCAAAAAAGGGCCATACATCAGAGGACATTCATATCTTAACATCCCACACACAATGGGAAATGCAAGAGAAGAAGTGAAAAAAATAAACATATAAGAGTAGACCTAAACAACATCAAAATCATTCTTTTACTTTCATTACCTCTATATATACTAAATTCAAAATTTTCAAACCCCTCTTCGGTTTCATTTTAATAAATTGAGGCAGATACCCAAGTCAAATGGGACCAACTCATAAATAAAAATAATTGAACATACGCAGTCAAACCTAAATACCTAATATTTCTCCATTTATCACTCATTATTTTTTCTTCTAATTCTTCCCATCTCCTAAATTCCCTTCTCCAGAGAGAGAACAATATCACAATGGCCCTCCCTTATTATTGTTTAAACAAGAATATGAAAGACAAAATGAGATTATTCCTTGAGAAAAACTCATTTGTTCATGCCATAAAACTATGATATTTCACTAAAAAAATTTAAATTCAATTCAACCTAGGTTTCAATGCTAGGTGCCTCCCCTTGTCTGGGGAATCCCAACTCCCAAGGTCGCCCAAAAGGCTTATCTCGCCTGAGCAGCTAGGTGATCGAGTTCAAAGTTCCCATTTTGACACCATTGCCGGAAAAATCTAATGCCATCTATGTGGTCTTCCCAAACACTTCTCTCTATCAATTCCGCGTCCCTCTGTCATTGCTGACCAAGACATAACATTTTCTTTATAACTTAGTTATGCAATTGGCGGCATGAACTAATCTAATTTCACCTAATTTTCCTCAATTAAGTACCCAAGGGTTTTTTCAAAGGTGCCAGTCCGAGGTAAAAAGTCGTATACAATTATCTCGTAATTCTTTACAACCTTAATTCTCCCAACCAACCCTTGACGATCAATCCAAGATAAAATATTGAAACACATACACAATATCCCCAAACTGATATATCTATCGATATATTCAAGAGAGAGAGAGAGAGATCGAATAAACCTCGCATTGACGAGCGTTGCTGTGATTAAGCCACTGAAGAAGACATTCTTGATGAACAAACTTGATGCTCCCACTGCACGCGCACGGATACCTCAGAGGATTCTCAGCATCGCCAGGGTTCCGGCAGATCCGACACACATCCTCCTCTTCTTCATCATCATCGTACTTGCTCGCCACCCTATCATTATTCATACTATTAATTTCCTTCTCCGATGAAGAAGACGATGAAGGTTCCACGGCGGAGGAAACGGTACTGATGGTGTCTCTGGCCTCGCCGCCGGTCGGAGACGCTGGAACCTCTGGTGCTATCTCCATATGGGTCCGTCGACTACAAGCTATCCCTCAATTGCGCTTTCTCTCTCTTAGGGTTTGGGAAGATTGGGGATTTAATGGCGAGACCGAAAGCCCTGAGAGGAAGGGAAATTCTTGGCTGGATGAGGTTGGATCGTGGAAGGTCGGTTGTTAGAAGACAATTTTGTCCTTGGCGACGAGGATTTATTTATCAATTTATAGTTGCCAGTGGTCAAAGTAGTGAGTCAATAAAGTATTTTAAAATAAAATTACCAAAATACAGTAATTTTAAAATAAAATTATTAAAATATGATATTTTATGGAATTACAGCAATTTTTTTTTAAAACGGGTTTTTTTTAGTAAAAAATGGATTCAACTATCACGCTTTTAATATAAAAGTTGGACGGGAGGGAAAACTTTTTATTTTTGTAAAAAGCGTGCTTGACAAACACGCTTCTTATAAAATTCACCAAGAAAAAAACTTGTTGGCCCGGCACTTTTTCTTCTCTTTGTACGCCTTCTCTCCATGAACAATACCGAAAGTAAGCTTCTCTGCAAATTTAGCTATGTTTATAGCTAGACTCCATTTCATTTCACTGAAGCAATTCAAAACAAAAAAAAAATTAATCCATCCTCCAAGTCTAATGCGTTCAAGAGACTGCATCTGCTCTTATTTAATTGGACTAATGCACCATGTTGCGAAGGGATCTCTGGGTTTACATCGCTTAATTGAAGCACTACAATTTGTGTGTTGTTGTCCGGATGAGAACCTGGGTGATCTTTGAGTCCTGAATAATTTTGGGTTTTCAAGACGAAAAGAAGATTACGGAACACAAAAATGTGTTGCAACGACAGAGCACTTACAAATGGGTATTCACCCAGAAAAAATTTGAAAAAATTATTTTAATTTCTAAAGGGTATTGAGAGAACAACTCAGTCATCTTCAAGATACATCGAAACACCATTGGAAATGGGTTTTGATGTTCTTTGGAGAAGAGAGAGAACTGCTTCATCATTCAGTTTTAGGACAACAATAGGGAGCTTCTCTTGCCATTCCTTGTTCTTTTTGATAAAACTCATAGAACCCATAGAAAGCTTGAAGAAGAAGACAGATACTCAAAGAGAGATTAAGAGAAATAAAGGTTTTTCCATATCATTCAAGTTCCGTACACATGTATATATATACAATCTTGGCTATTATGCCAGCTAAGCCTAACTAACTAACCGACTGTTGTGTAGGTTGATATCTTCAGCAATGAATCCCATGTGACTGATATAAGAGAATTGCTTGAGTGTAGCACTGGTGTAGGATAATACACCCCCTCAAAGTGATGGTGGGGGACCAACCATTAGTTTGTCTCGGAGAAGTTGAAGTCTAGCAGAAGATAGACCTTTGGTGAAGATATCAGCCAATTGATCCTTGGTAGAGATGTACTTAACAGTAAGAGATTTGTTGGCCACCTTCTCTCGAATGAAGTGAAAGTCTATCTCGATATGCTTAGTTCTAGCATGAAATAGAGGATTAGATGCAAGAGCTAGTGTTGAAATATTATCGCACCAAAGAGTAGAGGTGGAAGAGGGAGTAAGCTGCAGACTTTGCAGAAGAAGTTGCAACCAGGTTAGTTTAGCAGTAGTTTAAGCAAGAGCTCGAAACTCAGCCTCAGTAGAAGACCTGGACACAGTACTCTATTTCTTTGTAGACCAATGAATTGGATTTTCTCCAAGAAAAAGAAGATACCCTGTAGTAGATCGTCTATCAATAAGATCACTTGCCCAGTCAGCATCTATAAAAGTTGAGAGAGTAAGAGAACTAGGCTTATAAGAAAGACCATAATGAGAAGTGCCCTTGAGATACCGCAGAATGCTCTTAACTGCTGCAAAGTGAACATCTGTAGGAGAGCTCATATATTAACAAACATGATTTACTGAAAAGGTAATATCAGGTCTGGTAAAGGTAAGATACTGCAAAGAGCCAACAATGCTCCCGTACAAAGAAGGACCAGCTAGATGAAAGCCATCTGTTTTCCCCAATCTAGAGGAAGCATCACATGGAGTTTTGTTTGGCTTGCAGTCAGTCATTCTGGATTTCTGAAGAAGATCAGTAGTATATTTTTGCTGACTAATGAACAATCCTGTGGATGTGTGTTGAATTTCTAGTCCAAGAAAGAAATGCAAGAGACCAAGGTCTTTCATCTCAAATGATTGATTGAGACGTGTTTTAAGAGAAGATATATAGAGAGGATCATTACCAGTGATGATTATGTCATCCACATAGAGCAAAAGAATAGTGAGAGACCCTTTAACAGATCTAATGAAAAGAGAGGGATCAGCAGGGGAGGAAGTGAAGGAGAAAGTAATGAGATGGGTGGTAAATTTCTCAAACCAGGCTCGAGGGGCCTGTTTAAGACCGTAGAGAGATTTATGCAATTTACAAACATAACTAGGAGTCTGAGGGTCATTAAAACCCGGAGGTTGAGTCATATAAACTTCTTCATGAAGATCACCATGCAAAAAGACATTTTTGACATCAAGTTGACGTAAGGACCAGTGCAACTGAGTAGCAAGAGAAAGAACAAGCTTAACTGTAGCATGCTTAACAACTAGGCTGAAGGTTTCATGATAATCAACCCCATGTTCTTGATGAAACCCTTTAGCCACTAATCTGGCTTTATTCCTGGAAACTGTACCATCAGAGTTGTGTTTGATTCTAAAAACCCATTTACAACCAATGGGAGAGTGATGAGAAGGAGGGACCAGAGTCCAAGTTCCCTGATTTTGTAAAGCTGAAAACTCTTCAGACATAGCTTTTCTCCACTCAGGAAATTGAGATGCAGAGGTAAAGGAGGTAGGTTTAATAACTGGAGTAGCAGAAAGATAGGCTTTAGGCTTAAAAATACCAGATTTGGCTCTAGTTTGCATAGGATGAGTAGAGAGAGGTAAAGGCAAAACTGGTGTAGGAGGAGAAGAGGAAGAATGAGACATGTCAGAACTAGGAAAAGAAGGAGAAGACACATCAGAGGCTATAGGGAAGATAGAGGCTGCAGAGTCTAAAGTAGAAGATGTAACAGGAGGTGAAGGCACTGGTGAAGAAGAGGTAATAACTCAGGAGATGCTGTAGAAGAAACAGATGGAGGAGGGCCCAAGATAGAAGGCTGAGAAGTACCAGAAGAATGAGAAAGAGGAAACCAATGATTAGGATCAGGAGGAATATAATGAGAAGAAGAAAAGGATTTTGAGTAAGGAAAAGTGGTTTCATCAAAGATAACATGTCTAGAAGTATAAATTCTATCTGTTTAAGGATCAAGACACAGATAACCCTTGTAACCAAATGGATAACCAAGGAACACACACTGAGTGATTTTAGACGCAAGTTTATAGATGGAGTAAGGCTTGAACAGAGGGTAACAAGCACAACCAAAGATTTTGAGAGCTGAATAATCAAGTAGTGTATTATACAGAAGTTCGTAAGGAGATTTGTTACCTGTGTTACTGCTAGGCATTCTATTAATCAAGTAAGTAGCAGTTACAAAGACATGAAACCAAAACTCATAGGGTAAAGAAGCTCTGGTTAACAAAGTAAGAGTTGTCTCGGTAATATGACGATGTTTCCTCTCAGCAATACCATTTTGTTGAGGAATATAAGGACAAGACTTAATATGATGAATGCCATGAGCACTAAGATAATCATGAAAAGAAGAACTAAGATACTCCCCACCTCCATCAGAATGAAAAATTTTAATGTAATGAGCTAATTGTTTTTCCACAAAGGGTTTGAACTTAGTAAACACAGAATAAGCATCAGACTTGAGAACCAATGAAAAAATCCAAGTAAATCTGCTATAACTATCAATAAAGGAAATGTAGTATTTAAAACCATGTAAAGACACATGAGGAGAAGGACCCCAAACATCACTATGAATAGTGTCAAGAGGAGTTACAGATTTGGATTTAGAGACAAAAAATGGTAACTTGGCCATTTTGTCATACAAACAGTATTCACAAACACAAGCATCAGATTTGGAAAACTTGATTTGTGGTAGGTTGGAGATAGAAAGAATCTGTTTTAAGACTGAATTTGCAGGATGGCCCAGTCGATCATGCCAAGTGTGATGAGAAATTCTGGAGCCAAGATAAGCAAAGGGAAAGGTAGAAGTGTGGCAGAGTGCATGAAAGAGATATAGACCATTATCACTCTTGCCTTAGTAGAGAATGTGGCTTGTGGCTTTGTCCTGGATAGAAAAAGAATTAGAATCAAACAAAAATTGGCAGTGGTTATCAGTGCAAAATTGTTTGACTGATAATAAATTGAAAGCGATTGATGGTACACGAAGAACATTAGTGAGTTTGAAAGAATGAGTAGGAGTATGAAGAAAAGTATGACCTGTATGGGTAATAGGTAGTTCATGACCATTGCCAATAGAAACCTTATCTTCACCAAAGTAAGGAGAGGAAAGAGAAAGATCCTCAAGTCTTGAGGTGAGATGATGAGAAACACCAGTATCAATGAGCCAATAGGTAGGAGGAGTAGAGGAGCCAGTAGATGCAGTCATAGCAGAAAACTGCGAAGAGGTTCCAGAATCAGCAGGCAAAAAGGACTGTTGAGTGTTGTAGAAAGGATATTTAGAGGAAACAGTCATAGCATTGAAAGGTGGAGAAGGGAAAGACTGAGCTTGATAGGCACTGTTCATGCGATGATAACAGTTAACCGCACTATGACCAAACTTTCCAAAGATCTGACAATAAATCTGAGGCTTCTGTGAGATAGAGTTAGATCTGAACTGTTGAGAATGAGATCTGTTATTATAGTTGTTTCTGCCTCCTCGATGAGATCCACGACCTCTGTAACCAGAGGAGCCTCTGCCTGAACCAGAATTGGGACGAATGGAATTAGGATCATAATATTTGCCTTGTGGAGCAGCCATAGCAGAAGGATTGAAAAAAATTTGAGATGATTTAGCAGATGCTAAAACAGAAATTTCTTCTGCCTTTAATAGAGAATGCAGATCCTCCAGAGAAAGAGGCTGAGATCTAGTTCGAATTGCTGTTCGAAAAGCACTATATTCAGATGGTAAACCATTAAGTGTATATAACAGCATATCCTCATCTTCAATGATAACTGAAACTGCTTGAAGCTTATCTCTGGCCTCTTTGATTTTCTGCAAATAGACATCAATGGAATTTGAACCTTTGGTGATAGTTTGAAGCTGAGACTTGAGCTGTAGGACATTAGCTCTAGATTGAGATGAAAATCTTCTTTCCAGTGCAAGCCAGACATCCTGAGATGTAGTATGTCCAACAATATGTGCAATTGCTGAGGAGGAAAGTGTGGCACTAATTAGAGTCATAAGAGCTTGATCTTGAATAATCCACTGCTGATATTGTGGATTAATCTCTGTAGTAGCTGTGCCAGTTTCATCAAGTACATATTTAGATGGACAAGGAAATGATCTATCAAGAAATCCAAACAAAGAATGAGCTCGTAACAAAGATGAGATCTGAAACTTCCAGGAAACATAATTGGAAGAATCAAGCCGAAGAGAAATGAGATGGCAGATGTTAGAGAGCAAGTATATAGGTGAATGTGATGAAAACGAAACTGTAGTTGAAGAAGACGAAGATGAATTAGAGAAAGTTGTATTTTCCATAAGATCAGACGTTAGTCTTTAAAGATGACTCTGATACCATGATAAAACTCATAGAACCCATAGAAAGCTTGAAGAAGAAGACAGATACTCAAAGAGAGATTAAGAGAAATAAAGGTTTTTCCATATCATTCAAGTTCAGTACATATGTATATATATACAATCTTGGCTACTATGCCAGCTAAGCCTAACTAACTAACCGACTATTGTGTAGGTTGATATCTTCAGCAAGGAATCCCATGTGACTGATATAAGAGAATTGCTTGAGTATAGCACTGGTGTAGGATAATATTTTTTAGTTGCTAAACTATGAATCTCATTCACAACCCTAACCATAGTTAATCATAGATATGCTATAAATAAGAAACATACCTACAATCACACAAACATATATAATATTTTTTTTTGACATGGGTATAGAGAGATTGAGTACCTGAAAATCTGTTGAATGAGAGAGCCTCTCAATGGTTGGTGTCTATCACTGTGCCAAGCTCTTCTAACACACTCATAGGGTCTCGGGCTTGGCCTAGGCATCTTCAAGAACTAAAAAGAGAGAAAGAACAAAGTAGAGAGAGAGAGAAGCACTAGTAGAAACAACTGTGAAATACTTGTAGTAATTTTAGCACTAGTTGCCTAATTTTGTGTGAAAAGCGTGTTCAAGAAACACACTTTTTGGAAAAAGCATAGAAATTAAACACGCTTTTATCACTGTGCAATTTTTTTTTTTTTTTACAAAAAAGGGGTCAAAAGTAGAGTTATTGAATCTGCTTTCTAATAAAAGCAGAATTATTTAATTCGTTTCCCAAAAGTGTCGCAATTTGGTAAATAAATTCAAAAGTGCCGTATTTTGGTAATTTTGTTTAAAAATTATTGTATTTTGGTGATTAATTTGAGTCATTGGTCTGTTTAATTAGTTCACTTTTCTTATAGTACTAATATATATTAACTAAAAAGCCATCCGTTTAGTCTATTTATCTGTATTTTTATTTATTTGATGGGTAAAATAATAATTTTTTTATAAATTAATACGATTGAAGTTAATCAATTGAATATTATTTATTCCATGTAATGTTAATGGTTAAATCTTCGAAGTTTCAAATGATTTTTAGTCTGATCGTTCCCTAATGATGTGAACACGACTTAAACTTTCGAATGGAAGTTATAGGCATCGTTTTAACACGACTTAAACATTCTTAAACTAAAGAATATATGCATCGTTTTAAGCTTAATTAACTTGGTAAAATTTAGTTATTGCAAACCAGTCAAGTATTTCGCATGGGGCCTATCTCATATCGGATAGCCTTTGGGTGTGCATGTGTGTTTATATGTCGTTACTGCAGTTCTACTTTTAAGTAGAATTGTAGTAATTGTGTTTTAGACCAAAAAAAACATAAATGCGATGGGGCAGTCCCATGTGGGCCCAATTCTATCCCTCGTTGGCTGGTCTCGTAAAAGTGGGTTGGTAGGCCGCATACGTGCCTACGCGTGGATGGACTGGCGCTATCCCACATCGAATAACATTTGGGTGTGGGTGTGTGTGTGTTTATATGTCGTTTCTGCAGTTCTGCTTTTAAGTAGAATTGTAATAATTGTGCTTTAGACCAAAAAAAACATAAATGCGATATGACGGTCCCATGTGGGCCCAATTCCATCCCTCGTTAGCTGGCCATGTAAAAGTGAGTTGGTAGGATGCATACGTGCCTACGCGTGAATGGGCTGAGGCTATCCCACATCGGATAACCTTTGAGTGTGTGTGTGTGTGTTTATATAGCCTTTGGGTGTGTGTGTGTGTTGATATGTGCGTGGATGGACTGGCGCTATCTCACATCGGATAACATTTGGGGGTGTGTGTGTGTTTATATAGCTTTTGAGTGTGTGTGTGTGTTGATATGCGCGTGGATGGACTGGCGCTATCCCACATCGGATAACATTTGGGTGTGTGTGTTTATATGCCGTTACTGCAGTTCTGCTTTTAAGTAGAATTGTAATAATTGTGCTTTAGAACAAAAAAAAACATAAATGCGATGGGGGCGATCCCATGTGGGCCCAATTCCATCCCTCGTTGGCTGGCCTGTAAAAGTGAGTTGGTAGGCCGCATATGTGCCTACGCGTGAATGGGCTGAGACTATCCCACATCAGATAACCTTTGAGTGTTTGTGTGTTTATATAGCCTTTGGGTGTATGTGTGTTTATATGTCATTACTTCTGTTCTACTTTTAAATAGAATTGTAGTAATTGTACTTTAAAAAAAAAAACGCATAGCACATGGTTGACTAATTTGTACACGTTATTAATTTAGACAGTCACCGTTCATTTAAAAAAATAGTATTTTATGGCAATCTCTCAAATCCACCTCTAACGTCCCATTGATTCAAGCTAATTCTCCCATAATATTCTGGGTTGCAATAACAAGCTTATTTTTTTGTTACATCATTTGCTTCAATATGGTTTGGTTCATATCCAAACTTGAATGCAATTGAATTGCTCCATTTCTTTGTTTTTCCGTAATGGGTACACGCAATGAACTTTGCACGTGACATCAAGCTCGAGCAGTCTTTTGGGTATTGGTGGTTGTGGTGCTGCTTGGGTGGATATATTGACTATATAGAGAACGAAAGAAGCTTTTGTTCTTTCTACGGCTGGAAAGTGACTGTTACCATCACCAAGAAACAACAAATCTCAACAATGTATATATAAGAACCAGAACCGAGAGCCCAAGCTCTACACGTTCATCTGAACAAATATACAGCATACATTCTGTACTCAGAACCATATGCAGTGAGAATGAACTCGGTAATATACAGTATAAACACCGTATATCCACAATCACCCATGAAATTGCGTGCATTGGAAAAAGATGACTGGACTCTCAACCAAGTGAATATTAGAGAAACAAACCCCAGAGATCTTCCCTGTCAAGCTACCATGTCAAGCATTACCCATCTGTTTTGGTAATTTTCTGTATCAAGTTGAAAAGAATTCACAAGGACCACTCCAGAATTCCAAGCAGCCACTGCCTTCAAAACTAATTGAAAGGAATTGGAACTACAAAAAATTAAAATAAACCAGCCAACAGCTTATATAAGACATGCAAGTTAATCAACCATTTGAAGTAGTTTCACTTTAATGTGTACTTATTTTTAGTAAATAACAAGTGTTAAATTGACTATACCAGTTCTAATACAAAATCATGCAATTGCCTCATGTGATGGCCTGCAGTTATGCCTTCAATTTAAATCATGAGATGGTAAGTAATTATAGCCGACTCCCTATTATGAAGTCCAAGTTTCCTATAGCAAAATATTGTCTTTAGGCAAATCCAACAAAGAAAGCTAACAACCCACCGGAGAATCAATCAGATAAAAGACTACAACCCCACGATGGAATATGCACAAATACTTCACAGAATCCAAAGGCTTACAGCAGAGTAAGTCAAAGTTTG
>CM042191.1:30620148-30637728 GCA_023539305.1 Ilex asprella
TTTCTCTCTACCCAAACAGATTCAGAGGACGACGACTAGTTGGAAGATTCTTCAAATATTTGTGATTCTCTTCATTTAAAATGTTAACAACGGGAGACTGCTTTGACTTGTTCGTTGTTTGCATCTGAGGGTTCTTTTTTCATTGGAAATATGTTGAAATTTTCTACATTCTTCTGAGCATCAGATATTCCTGAGCATGGGATAGAAAAAAAGGAGGTAAGACCATCTAGTGTTTCACTTCATGAGCATGGGATTTTCATGTGTCATTGTTTTCTTAAAGTTCCTGTGTCTTGGAAGTTTTGTTGGTTTGATGTGGAGGTTAACCACAGAGACTGGTTACCATGGAGCAAAGAACTGAAGATATTTTAGAGATTTACTCAAAAATATATGAAGTTGGAGTACAAGATTGTTATGACTCCTTTTTTTTTCTCTTTGGAGGCCAGGGAGGTGAGAGGAGTAGATTGACCTTTTAGTTATTTTGATCGCCATCTATTCTAAAAGCTTAAGTTATTAGAGAAAGTATAACTTAAGTACTTGTACATTCACAAGTTGGATGTATGATTACTAATACCTTCTGATTTTGTTCTAGCCTGAAGCTTTCATGCTCTGTTTTCAGGGCTTTTATGCCTCTTTCTTCTTCTCATGATATGATTTTCTTTTTATTTTATAGAAAGCCAAGAAATGTTGGCTGAAATTCTCTAAAAAATCCTTTAGGAGTGTTGTTACTTTGAAATTTGAGTATGTACTGAGTGGGCTTTGTTAATAAGTCCAGGTAAAGGTACATAGTTACATTCATTAAGCAGCAGTTTATAATGAATACACATTTTTACTGTCCCTAGCAGTCCATCTGAAGCTGCAGTTTCCTTTGAAGTTGGTTTCGAATCCAGAGCTTGGTGGTGTGGTGGTCTTTGACTTGTGACCA
The DNA here is from genome assembly GCA_023539305.1 of Ilex asprella. Taxonomy (NCBI): domain Eukaryota; kingdom Viridiplantae; phylum Streptophyta; class Magnoliopsida; order Aquifoliales; family Aquifoliaceae; genus Ilex; species Ilex asprella. The sequence goes on from CM042191.1 coordinate 30,621,071, forward strand.
GATCAGTGATTCATGAAAGTTTTCTGCTCCATGGATGATTCAATGTAAGTCTTCTCTTCTATTCAAATAACTTTCATTTCTTTTACTAAAAATAGTCACTACTAGGAACCAGGGTAGTTTTTGGTGGTCAAGCACTATAACTAGGAAGTAGGAACTAGGGTTGGATTGGTTATATGTATGTGGATTCTTCACCACTATGTAGTACTACCGGATTGAATCAGACAGAATGGGAATAGATTTAGAACAGAAATATCAAACTGAGTCATGCTCTCTCAAAGCCATTTATGTCTCAGATACTTCAAAAATTTAGCATGATACTTTTCTTTCAACACGAAACATATCTAATATTACAATCTTCGAATTCATCTTTGTGTTACACTTAGTAATTTGAAATCTCCAAATTTCCTAAGCATGCTTGAGATCCTACATTCACCCTACAAATTTTCTTTATATCTCATCTTAATAATATTAAAATTACAAATCCGCATTTTAGAAAAATTTGGGTATCTGAGTCTTTAATTTTTTGAATTCGTATAAAGTACAAATCAACCTTGGTTTGTCTTTTTTAATTAATCATTGATTTAGTAGAATTCTCTCTCTCCCCCTGAAACCCACCTTTGATATACTCATCTTTCATATACTCCCATAAAATAAAAATTCTATCAGTCCAAGTCTTGGCAGAACAAAGTGTAAAATTCTATAATTCTGTGAACAACCACAAGTAGAACAAATCAAGAAATAAAAAAAGGTCAAATTTGTTTAAGGCTTTTGCACGGAGTAATTTCTTTAATATCAAAGGTATAGCGATGCCAAGGGTGAATTTAGCCATAAGATCTTGAAGAGGGTTGAACAGAGGAATTCTGCAACAAGAAAGAGAGTTAGAAGGGGGTTGAATGTGGTGTTTTCCCTCCGACACTCAACTCGGTTTTGGAGAAAAGAAATGGTTTTGCTAGAGTTTTAGCTCTGAATTGCATACCTACTAGCCTGTTTGGTTTGGTGGAAAAGTGGGTGGCTGAAAAATGGTAGATGAAAAATGACATTTTCCTTTGTTTGATATGAAAGGAAAATTTATGGGAAAGTAAAATTGGATGGAAACATATCCTTTGGGCCCACCATTTTTAATCACTTCACAAATGGGAGGAAAGTGTACGGAGTGAAGTGTCTGGTCTACCTATTTTGTTATTTTTACGTACAAGTGTACCAAATTAGTAGGTCCCACATCAAATTATTAATTTCTGGACTTTTTTATTCATTTTTTTGAACAGATGCACTTTTTTGCCCTTAAAATATATTTATATATAAGAGAATAATGGTAAATTAACTACATGTATATTTACTTTCTTCCACTTTTTTTTCAATACTAAATAATAAAAAATTAATTTTTGAAACTTTTCACTCGTCATACCAAATATAAAGGAGGGATAGAGTTTTTCTTTCCTATGAGGATAAAAAGTTTATTGCGCACACTTTTTTATTATTCTAATTTTTTATCTTTCTTAGCATACAGAATATTAAATGCAAGAAATGATGCTATTATGGTGTTTTTCCTCTGACAGTCAACTTAGTTTCAGAGAAAAGAAATGGTTTTGCTAGAGTTTTAGCTCTGAATTGCAAGGAAAGGCTATGGTACCGAATAGTGGTTTTTCGGTACCGTATTGTCTGGTTTGTGGTGGGCGCGATTTTGTGGTGGACCATGGTGAATAGAAAAAAGGTGGTTGAAAAATGATGGTAAATTTACCTTAACATCTGGTAATTTTATCTCACATTTAGGTGGTATTTTTACATTTATTACTTGTAACTTAACTTTAAATAATTATAACTTCACATCCAAATGTAATAATTTAACTTTCAAATATTGTAATTTTACTTTTAATTTTTGTAACCTTACCTAAATAATTATAACTTCACTTTCAAATGTAGTAATTTTGTTTTTGCAAGTAGTAATATTACCTGAAATAGTTATAATTTCACATCCAAAGGTAATAACCTAACTTTCAAAGATTGTAATTTTACTTTTAATTTTTGTAATCTTACCTAAATAGTGATAACCTCACTTTCAAAGGTAGTAACTTTATTTTTACAAGTAGTAACGTTTACATTTAATAGTCATGATTGATTATGATTAATTAAAGATCGATCTCAATGTCAATTTTTTGTTTTGTCATTCCACTCAATTAAGATTTATCATGATTATCTAGGATCTATCCCAATGTCAATTTTTTTTTATTATTCTTATTTTTTGCGATTTTACTCAATTAAGATCAATCTCAATGTCAAATTATTATTTTTTACATTAAATTGACATGTAATTTTATGAAATTTTATGTAATTAAATTTTTTTTACATTAATTTTTTTTTTTTTTTTGTTATTCCACTCAATTAAGATCTATCATGATTATTTAGGATCTATCCCAATGCTATTTTTTTTTTTTTGCTGTTCACTTCTCTCCACTTTTTCGTCTGAATTTGGGTGGATTCAAATGGGTGGGAGTTTCTTTCCAAAACAAATCATTTTTCCTCCTTTTTTTTTATCCACCTCTTTTCCATCCATCCATTCTCCTGCCTATCAAATAGGCTACAAAGTTTTTGAAACATAATTAAAGGTTGGATTTTTTTGCCTTTTATACACCTATTAAGTGTTTGGCTTGTATCCATATTTGCCTTAATGAGTTGACAAGTTTAAATAAAATGGGTTTTTTTCGTGTAGATAATAAATTATTCATTTTTTATATTGATTTGATTCATTTATTTATTGTGTGTTAATAATTGACATTATTTTTTCATTTTTTGTGTGTTTAATAATAAATTAGTTTGCACTCTAGAATTTTGTGTTTCGCGAAGATTATCTTCAATAATAAAAATGCTTTTGAAAATACCCATTTTTTAAATAAAGAAAAATAAAATAAAATGACATAACCGATATATTAGTTGTTTCTTTCTTTGTCGACAATGATAAGGTTTGGTTTGGACTTAAATGATGAAACATGTGATCAATGGGTGATATCAGACACCGGCCATCAACACAGTCCAATCAACATCAGTATAGGAGAAGCAATAGTACAGTAGATTTCACTACCGTATTATTATTATTATTATAAATTTTTAAAACAAATTCAAAATATTGTTTTATTATAATTTATGATCGATAACTTGACTAAAAAAAATTGTACTCAAACTTTAAAAATTATAATAAGACTCAAAAAGTTGTAACATTTTTGTAAATAAACTCAAAAAATCTATTAAAAATTATAAAATTTAGATTATAGTACTGAATTATTTTTTTCTTAGACATTTCTGAAGTCTTTTCTATTAGGTGTGTAACTTGGGCGGACCAATTCGAGCTCAACTCAAAAAAATCAGGCTTGAGTTAGAATTTTAATACTTAGATTGGAGTTGGATAAAAAAAACTCCAACTAGAATTAGATTTGGACAAGTCTCAAATTAAAAAACGACAATTTGTTTTGCTCCATCGTGATTTAGGAATGAAATTGTTCCATTAATTTCTGATTTTTACACATTTTAAGTTACGAAAATATTTTATTTCACACATGACTAAAACTACATGCATCTTGCACTCTCTAAATCTCAAAATGACGTGTGTGTTTGTTTGTCACCTTTCCGTGCAGAGTTGCTTGATATTCATTACAAATGAAAGAAATTAAGGTGCCAAGTTTTATTTTTATTTACACGAAAAGAAATTAGTTTTGAAATGATAAAAGAAAAGGGTAAAAATGGAATTTATTATCATGTTTCGAAAGTGTTTTTCCAAAATACCAAAGTGTAAAAAAAATTATTTTTTTTCTATCGTGCTTTCAAACTTATATCCTAATCTAACATATTTTCTATAAACATACAATAGTTTTTAAGTTTGTGTTTTAATGTAAATCTTGAAAAGTGTGTTTTAAAAATGTTTTTTAAAAGTATACAGCATGAGTTAATTTAAATACAATAAATTAAGAAATATATTTTTTTGTTCAAATCTAACTGTTTTACAAAGAATAAAATATAAAAATGAAGAAAAAAAACTTATTGGTCGAGAAAAACTAGGTTAATTTAGACATAAGATTTAATCATTTATAATCATTGGATTAACAGTGGACCTTAGTATGTATTGAGATTCATAACTAATTTAATGATTGTGATGAATTAGGTCAACAAATTATATCTAAATAATATTATTATATTAATTTGGACCTAAGACCTTAGATTTAATCATTTATAATCATTGGATTAACATTGTACCTCAGTATTTATTGGGATTTATAAGTAATTAAATGATTGTGATGAATTAGGTCAACAAATTATATCTAAATAATATTATTATTAAAATCGATTGTGTGGTATAAGTTGTAAAGAGTCGACTATGATGCTGAACAAAAATTTCGGTATTGTGAAATACAAGTTTTGAATTTTATTTATAACAAAAAAAATTATAACTTTTGAGGTTATATTACAACTTTTATAAGTCATTTTAGATAAATCTTAAAAATTTTAGAGTTGATCACAACTTCACAACTAAACTCAAAAGTTATAAATGATCCTCAAAACTTAAAAAAATAAATCATAAAATTTGTAATGATAGTACGATGTTCCCTCTAAAAATTATTATTTTAAAAAATATTTTTACAATATTTGCGGGTTATTTTACAACTATTTTTTTTTTGTTGGTCATTTATTACTTTGTATTTTTACCACTGTTGTGGTAATTATGTTTATCACTTTTTAGTTTGATCCCAATTTTTGGACCATCAAATGCATTAAGATCGATCTCATATAGTCGTGATTGATCCTAATTGAATGAAATCACAAAAAAAAAAATTGGCATTGGGATCGATCTTAATTAATCATGATCGATCATGACTATTAAATGTAATATTACTACTTGCAAAGACAAATCTATTACTCTTGAGATAAAGTTATCATCTTTAAAAGTGAGTTACAAACTCTTTAGGTAAGATTACAACAATTAAAAGTAAAATTACTATCTTTGAAACTAAGATTATAACTATTTATGGTAAAATTATTATTTTTGGATATGGAGTTATAACTATTTAATGTTAGGTTACAATTAGTAAAGATAAAATTACCAAAAAAAACAACAACTGAGATTACAATCTTTAAAAAAAAATGGTACAATTTTTATTGGTAAAATTATCACACTTTTTGTGAGTAATTTTTTAATATTTATGCCCTGTTTAGTTGGAGGGAAAATAGGGAGGATGAAAAATGTAGGAAGGAAAGTGAGAGGTAAGGAAAATCTTTTCATTGTTTGGTATGGAGGGAAGGTGGGAGGGAAGGGAAAATGGAAGGGTTCTCTCAAAAAATGGGCGGAAAATGGAGTGAAAATAGAAGAAAGATGGGTTTTTTTGTGAATTGACTATTTTATTCACCACTCTATGCTTTCAGTGTTTACCACCAGCGAGACAAGCCTGTGAAAAAAAATACATATAATTTTTAGTTAGATACACATTAAATAATTAAATGAAGAATTTATTTATAAGTAAATTTTATTTTTGATTTTATTTCAATAAATGATACAATAAAATATAAAATTTAGTTGTAAAATTTAAAATATTTACTATTTTATCTTTGATTGGAGTATTTTTTATCTAAGTATAATATTTTAAACTTAAAAATGATCTAAATATTTTATACATATAAATTTTAGGGGGTTTAAATATTATATACTTATAAAAAAAATCATAAAAAAAATCATGCATTTTGGTTTATTTTTTTTAACCTTATTCATGTAATTAGATGTGAGAGTACAATGGTAAATTATGTATATATATTTCTTCTTTTCATCTAATACTAAACAAAAAAAAATACATTTTTTAAACTTTTCATCCATCATACCAAGCATAACAAGAGAAAATATATTTCATTCAACTTTTCATCCATCCAACTTTTTATCTTTATAATTTTTTTTTCTTTCTATCAAACGGACCATTGATGACAAAAATTGAGGACCACGCATTTTTTTTTTTTTAGTACCGTACCAAATTTTAATTAGTCGGTACCGTAGACTCAAGTCGGTCATGTGTTTAGTTGAGTCACGGATACCACTGAAAAAGGCCGCAGCTTACAGTTTCCTTTTGTAAGACATTACGTCACACAGATAACTTCCAAACTCATCATCACCCAGCTGGAGTTTTATTAGTGACACGTAGACCCCGCACTCAAAAATACCCACGTGCCACCATAACCGTCTTCCTACAATCAAAACCCCCTGTGTAAAGTGTCTTTAACGCTGTCTTCCCACGTATTCCTCTCCCTCCACGTATATAATAATAACAACCCCTTTGAACTCAACACTACTAAATTCTAATACACCACACCACAGTCCACAGCCACAACATGCAGAGCTCATATAAGAAACCCAGATACGAAGGAACTCCCATATCCCACCTTCTACCACCACAACCATCGTCACCACCACCGCCACGATTAACCCGGGAGCAAGAGGTTTCTGTCATGGTAGCAGCTCTAACGAACGTCGTAACAGGCGGAGCTGCCATGGACACCACCAGTCCCACAACATCACCACCTTCCCCTATCCTGTTGTCCAGTATTGATCATGGAGAAACAGTTTTTCATCTCTCTGAACCAGACACTACTTGCCAGTTCTGCAAGATTAGAGGTTGTTTGGGTTGCGACTTTTTCGGGCCAACAATGAAGGATAAGAGGAATAATGGCAATGGGATCAAGAAAAAGAAGAAGAATTACAGGGGTGTCCGGCAGCGGCCGTGGGGGAAATGGGCGGCAGAGATTCGAGACCCGAGAAAGGCAGCTCGGGTCTGGCTCGGGACGTTTGAGACCGCCGAAGATGCAGCCCGGGCTTACGACCGGGCTGCCATTGAATTCCGAGGGCCAAGAGCAAAACTCAATTTCGCTTTTGCTGATTACTCTTTGGATACTCAACAGAGTGAACAGTGTCATCAGCAACAGCAACATCTGGAGAGAGAATTTCCAGGAAGAAATGAGATTTCCAGTGGAATGGAAAAGGAAATTGAGAAGGAAAAGGAATTCTGGGAACTGATTGGGGAAGATGAGATTCAAGAATGGATGGTGACAATGGATTTTCATGGTGATTCATCGGATTCTGGGAATGGAACTGTTCACAATGCCTGTGCATAGTATAGTTGCCCATGTCCTCTCTCTCTCTCTCTCTGGGGAATTTGAAGAAGAAAACATTCGTATCTTGTAATTTTTGTTTTTGTTTTTTTTAATTTTTCCGTTTCAACAAAATGAATAAAAATTGCCTAATACAAGATATTTTCATTACAGGGAAGTTCATTCTCGTCACGCTCTACCATAGTGCACGGAGAACCAAACTAGCTTAGTAACCAAAGTTAGCTTACTAATGCAAAGAAATTTTTTCGTTAATTACACGAGCTAGCTTGTAATCCCTTCTTAGTTCTTACTCACCTCTAAATCTATATAAAAAAAAACCTTTCTCTTTTTATAATAATAAGGTATTATTAACGCAGACTCTATGCAAATGCGTTAATAAGGTATTATGTAATTAATGAATATTAATTTTCTTATTACCTATATATATATATATATGGAGTAAGGCTATGTAACCTAAATTTATAATTTAAATTTACATTTCAAATCAATAAAGATCATTGGATTAATAATTTTTATTTAAAAAAGTTGATCAGATCCACTCATCTGATAATCTCCGTTCATTTGAGATACAAATTTAAATTACATAATATTTTTCATATATATATCCCTTTCCTATAACGGCTATCATCGTCAGAGTGTTCAGAATGAGAGAATCTGTTTGGTTGCCGGGAATGGGAAAGTGCTGGCACTATTGTGTTGTGGGGTCTAGGTGATCCTCATCTGAGATGTTGACAGTATGACTCGGTCAACGGTGGGTCTGATTGGGACAATAATGGCACGTGCTTTTTAATTTCCCACTAAATAAGTGGACACCACATTTAACATGTGCAAATATAAATACACGCTTATTGTATGTGTATATATACCCACGTGCGGTAGTGGCTTTCTCTACGTAAGGTGCCTCTTCAGTTGTTGTAAGGATTGATTTTAACCAGAAGGGGGTCTTTTCAGTTGTTGTTAGGTTGTTAAGTGTTTGGATTTTAACCAGACCGTATTGAAAAGATAAATTTTAGTATTGTATTCATATTTATTATTATTATTATTATAAGAAATAATAAAAATTATTATCATAATAGTGATAAAAATATTTACAAATAATAATAAAAATACTCACAAAAATAATTGTTACACCCCCGTTTTTTTGACACGTTACTTGATTAAATCGATTGATCACAATAAACTACAAATAAATTTTCGAATACAGGTTCAGAGCTCTAATTACCTCAATAAATTTATAATCACAATTTTGATCTCTAAATACCAATAAAAATAATCTTCTCAACATAAAAACGAATCTGTTTAAATTATATATCACCCCAATTAACCACAAAATTATAAATATGAAACTTTCTTGTATCTCCACTCAGATGTTTCCCTCATGAGTTATATATCACCATAACAATCCACAAAGTTAAAAATTATACTAAGATTCGTCCGTCTTCGATTCCTCAAATATCAACTTTGGTCCTTCCCTCCGAGATAATCCTGAAAAATATTAAAAACGAAAAGTATACAATATGACAAGAAATAATATGTTCAACGAGAAAAGAATATGAATGATCTAATACCAAATAATTCAATTAATAGAAAATCATAGATAAAAGAATTAAAAATCCAATTCGGTAAGTCACATAGCTAAATTTTTATCAAACACAGTTTCATATTCGGGTCCTCTTGGTGACATGACAAATGACACTTGAGCATTTAAAATTCATATTCATATCGAATCATTACACCCTTCAGAATTGTAATCACAATCGCACTCCACAGGGCCATAATTTCATTTTACAACTTATGCCCCCAAGTTCACTTCGTACATGTATCAATCAATCCCAAAGTATTTAGTCCAACGTATAGGTCAACCAATAAAATTGTCAAAATTTTGACTCAATCAGAATAATCAATAAGAATACAAATTTTAGATAATGAAATGACACTTTTTATAAAAAGATTTAAAAGACAGAAATATATTGTATACTACTTCGTACCTCAAAATTATTAATAACTTCAATAGATAAGAAATTCAAAATACCCCGAACAAGATACTTCAATTTGATAATGATCAAAAGTAAAATTTATTATTTAATTTTTTACCTCAAAAACTAATAAAATTTTCTTGCTGCTTTCTGCCGTGTTTTTCAAAAGCCCGCAAGGCAGCCTATTTATAGCCAAAGTCTTTGTTTCCAATGTCATGGATGATGCCATTTTGCTTGCTTCACATGGATAATTGTCCATTTCTTGCCATTCTTCTCTCTTTTTTATTTTTTTCTTCTTTCTTCTTGCACGTTTTTCGTTTGCTCAACTGTGTATGTCCTCTTACACTGTATATATATGTGTTTTCATTTATATATATGCACATATATATTTATTATATTATTGTGAAACTTGACCTAAATTATACTCATTTGACTCGTTTTCATGCGAAGAGTCTATATTTAAGATCCATTTGTTCATAAAAATTTATTATTTATTTATTTATATATTTTAAAAAATAAACCTCAATTATATATAATCATAATTGATAACCTAATTAACGAGTTAATGATTAATTTATATAGGGGTCGTCACAATCTATCATCCTTAAAGAATTTCGTCCCCAAAATTCGATACTAACTTCAAAAGTAAAATAAGTATGACAACAAATATCTGCTGCACATTTGGATATATTTTTCAACTCTTTACCATAAATTGAAATTTTTTATATGAATTCCAACTTATAGGTCCGTCCAATGGGAATTGGTTGATTTACTCTGTACACTTTAAACTTTTATACCAACAGCGAAAGATGATAGTCTCACTTCCCACAAAACTCATATAAGATCTGATACTTAGGCTCTGATACCACTTTGTAATGCCCCTGTTTCTTGGACGCGTTACTTGATTAAATCGATCGATCACAATAAATTACAAATAAATTTTTGAATACAGGGTCAAAGCTCTAATTGCCTCAATAAATTTATAATCACAATTTTGATCTCCAAATACTAATAAAAATAATCTTCTCAACATAAAAACGAATTTGTTCAAATTATATATCACTCCAATAAACTCACAAAATTATAAATATGAGATCTCCACTCTAGTCCTTCCTTCAGGAGTTATGTATCACCACAATAATCCACAAAGTTAAAAATTATATCGAGATTCGTCCGTCTTCGATTTCTCAAATATTAACTTTGGTTCTTCCCTCCGAGATAATCTTGAAAAATATTAAAAGCGGGAAAGTATACAATATGATAAGAAATAATATGCTCAACGAAAAAAGAATATGACTGATCCAATATCAAATAATTCAATCGATAAATAATCATAGATAAAAGAATTAAAAATCTAATTCGATAAGTCACATAACTCAATTTCTATCAAATATAGTCTCATATTCGGGTTCTCTTAGTGACATGACAAGTAACATTTAGACATTTGAAATTCATATTCACATCGAACTATTACACTACTTGTAATCACAATCGCACCCTGTAAGACCATAATTCTATTTCACAACTTATGCCCCCATGTATACTTTATACAAGTACGAATCAATTCCAAAATATTTAGCCCAATGTATAGGTCAACCAATAAAATTCTCAAAATTTTAAATCAATTAGAATAATCAATAAGAATACAAATTTTAAATAATGAAATGACACTCTTTGCAAAGAGATTTAAAAGTCAGAAGCATATTGTATACTACCCCGTACTTCAAAATCATTAATAACTTCAATAGATAAGAAATTCAAAGTACCCTGAACAAGATACTTCAATTTGATAATGATCAAAAGTAAAATTCATTATTTAATTTTTAAATTTCTCTCTTTTCATCTCTCTCTTTTTGTCTTCCTTCCTTTCTCTCTTTCTTCTTTCTTTCTGTCTGTATTTTTCCAAAGCCCACAAGGTAGGCTATTTATAGCCAAAGTCTTTGCTTCCAATGTCATGGCTAATGCCATTTTGCTTGCCTAACATGGACAACTGTCCATTTCTTGTCATTCTTCTCTCTTTTTTTCTTTTCTTCTTTTTTCTTGCATGTTGTTCATTTGCTCAACTATGCATGTCCTCTTACACTTATATATATATATATATATACACACACACACACACATATATATAAAATAAAGTAGCTAATTTTATTTGTCTTGAGCTTTTTGCGACTCAAATTGTTTGAGAATTATTGATCCAACGATCCTAATTAAACTTTTATTCATTTTAAAACTATAAGACTCTTATCTCTTATATAAATATCTCTCTCTATCTCATACACTCAACTCTCATACGTATATAACTCTCTCTCATAGACATTTTAAACACACTCTCCCATCTCTTATACTTTCTCTCTCTCTGTATATATATATATAAAGAGAGAGATAGAAAGAAAGTCTAATTAAGATTTTGCGGCTCAAATCATTTGAGAATTATTGATCTGACGATCTTAATTGAATTTTCATTCCTTTTAAAACTCTAAGACTCCTATCTTTGACACACTCTACCATCTCTCATATTTTCTCTCTATCTATATATATAGAGAGAGAGAACATAATTGGACTTTTATTGCTTTTAAAACTCTAAGATTTTTACCCCTCATATAACTCTCTTTATCTCACACACTCAACTCTCATACGTATATAACTCTCTTTCTCTCATAGACATTTTAAATACACACTCTCTCATCTCTCATACTCTCTCTTTCTATATATATAAATAGAGATATAATGAAAGTCTAATTTGGATTTCGCGGCTCAAATATTTAAGGATTATTAATCCGATGATTTTAATTAGACTTTCATCCGTTTTAAAACTCTAAAACTCCTATCTCTCACACACTCTCCCATCTCTCATATTCTCCCTCTCTCTCTCTCTCTATATATATATAAAATAAAAGTCTAATTAGGATTGTCCAGACAAATAATGTTATTTCATACTCTATCTCTCTTAGCATTGTTTGTCTTGACATTTTAATTGGACTTCTTTACTCAAAATATTTGTATGATTTTATAGATGAGAAAATATTTAAATGTTAAAAAACTTTCTTAGTTATAGACATTCAGAGCCAAGTTGATCACTAATAAAAAATAACAAGTGATACCAATTGCACCAAAAAACAAAAAAAAAAATCAAAGCCAAGTTAATCATCAATAAAAAAAATAACAAATGATACCAATTGCACACACAAAAAAAATTCAAAGCCAAGTTAAGCACCAATAAAAAAATGACAAATGATACAAATTGCACAAAAAAAAAGGAAAAAATTCAAAGTCAAGTTAATTACCAATAAAAAAATAAAAATGACCAATAAAAAAAATAAGTGAAACCAATTGTATAAAAAAAATAATATTCAAAACAAACTATCAATTTTTTTCCTTATTTGCATCAATTTCCCCTTACTAATGGGCATATTTTTTTGAATGCTTGAATAGTGCAAAATAGACACCGAAACGGCAAAAATGACAGTTAAATAAATTATTTTTTTTTAAAGTGGTGAAATTTTGATTTTGTTGATTTTTTTTAATTATAGTGTGAGAATATTTTTGTACCATCCGAGAAGTCCAGCAACAGAGAATTAAAATTAATTGTCGTCGCAGTTACAAGTAAATCCGCTGAACAATATTAGTTTAGTTGGACTTTTTTTCTATTTTTTAGAAATTTGATTTGTAGTTCAATATGTACTGGACAACTTATTCATTAGATTTAACCAAAGGTTAAAAATATGAACACTCATTAGAAAGAAGAGACACCATGAAGATATGTATGGCAGAATAATTTTGTAATGGTATTAATTTAACTTCTTAGGGATTTTCAAATTGTTTTAATGTGATATGATTCTTTTTCATTTCAACATTGCACTTCTTTTATTTAAAACATTCTTGGATGTTCCATTTGCTAGACAAATTTTTTGTGTTAAGAATGCCTTCAAGCAAGGGTAATGACTAGTGTGTGTGTGTGTATATATATATATATTATATTGTTACGAAACTTGACCTAAATTATAGTCATTTGACTCATTTTCACGCAAAAAAATCTATATTTGAGGTTTATTTGTTCATAAAAATTATTTATTTATTTATTTTTATTTTTTAAAAATAAACCTTAATTATATAGAATCATAATTGATAACCTAATTAACGTGTTAATGATTAATTTATATACGAGTTGTCAAAATAATACCGTAAACAATTCCTTAACTTGAATTACCAAACGAGTTGAGCAAATAATGTTATCTGCGCTAAACTTATTCAAGAAATGATTGTGAGGGCTTGAGTGATAATGAATTACTGTAATTTAACAGCTGACAATCATTTGTTTCACATAATACTTTTGGAAATGAATTTAATAGTAATATTCAAATCAAATTTCTATTGAGCCAAACAAAAAAAATATACTATTGAGCAATTGACCGAATCAATGACATTGTTGGTCAATCTCAAATAACCTTTGATAAAAAGATAATAAAGTAAAAAAAATATTAAAATAATAAATTTTATACATTTTATTTTTTTATTAATTAAAATTTAAAAATATATTACCCAAAAATATATTTTTCGTATCATAATCGGACCCTAAACTATATGATTTGATTGAACCATGTCAACATTTGTGCTTTCATTGGTATCGGGACTACTGAGTCGATGGTAGTGATGGTTTTACTTTTTTTTTTTGTCAGGTATTACTATAGGAGATGAGGAAGACGAAATTCAACGTCACGATCTATAGATGTCAAACTTTGTTAGTTAGAGAGTAGGTTGTCATTGAGGGCATTAACGGAATGTCATGTGATATAACCATTTATTATTAAGCGTATAAATAAATAAGCAAACCCTTCGAGGTGGACCTAACAAAAAATAAGGAGTGGTCAAGTAATCAAGTCTGTCATTTTGCAAAAGTCTCAGGTATCCTTAAATTAACTCGAGTTATAGTGGTTAATTTAGAATTCGAGAGAGTAATTGACTCAAGCTTTGACACCCTGTAACAAAAAAAAAGTGAGATTCACTTTATCCGTTTTTATATTTTTTATTCAATGAGATATCAAGTGACATTATTGATGAAGTGTAGTGGGGTTGTTGAGATTTAATTTAGTGCAATGCCCTTCGAATCTTGACATCTTTCCTAGGACTATATGAGGTAAATTGCAACGTTAGTTTATGAGGTTTGCAATTTTTTGTACTTTTGTTCCTAAAATTCTAATTTCATCAATTGTGACTTTCATGTTAATACGTTGATTCACTTTGGTCCTTACCCCTAACTGTCGTCCAAAAAAAATGACGAAAAAAACACGTGAATGGCACGTGAGGAAGTCTGAAGGGCAAAGAAGTCATTTAACAATAACAATACAAATGTTTTTTTCTCCCAACCCTTCTCTCTTTGACAATCAACAAACCATCGTCTCCACCACTACTCTCTGCTCTATGTGTGTTTGTGTTTGATTTTGTATTCCCATCATCAAAACTCACTTGAACACAACCCTCCCCATGTCTTATTTACCCATCACCTACGTCGCAAGCGTGCTTCCACCACCAAACACCCATCCCCTGTTTCTCTCCCCATTCCCTCCCTCCTTCTTGGAGACCCAGAAACCCCCCTCTCTCTCTCCACACAAATTTTGAGTTTGTTTTCAATTTCGATATGGAAGTAGTGGTAATTTCAATTTCGATAAGGGAATCACAAGTGCAATCCAACATCTAATTCAAACCTAATTCTTCATCACTCCAACAGTGGGGGTCATGTTGTGCATCTCTGTGCATGTACGTATTTGGGCACTTCTGTTGTTGGTGCATTTTTATGATTTTGTTTTGTGCTAGGGTTTGAGAGAGAGATGGTGTGTTGGATTGAGGAGGAAAACGCACGAATTGGAGAGAGAAAGAGAGAGAGATTTGTGGGTTTGATAGAAAGGAGCAAATAGAAATGAGACGTAGAGCGAGGGTGTTGTGTGCATGCGTTAGGAAAATGGCTTACCTGGAAGTCTTCAGAGCTGCGACAACTGTTGTGGTGGCCGACGACGCTGCTCGCAGTAAAAAAAAGGGAGAGATAGAGAGAGGTGGGGGATCTGGGCATCGGGATTAGTGTTAAGGGTGGAGGATTTGGTCACCAATACTAAGGAACGGTAGGCAGTGGTTTAGGGTTCGGGAAGGTGGAGGGGTTACCAATTTAATTCTTGATTTTTGTTTTGCAGAATTGATTTTCCATTTATGACCCTTGTCTTTGGAAGCACAATGACAAAATGCCCCTTAATATCCTCATTTGCCAAGCACATGATATTTTTTGTCTATTATTTGGACACAGTTAAGGGTAAGAACTAAAGTGAGTCAATTTGTTAACATGAATGACAAAATTAAAATTTTAAGGATAAAAATACAATGAGTAACAAATCTCAGGGACCATTGGTATAATTTAACCAACTTTATATTGTCCTCATAATGGCTAGAGGTGTAATAATGTCCAGTGACTTCATTTTCATTAGACTTGGTGTCAAATACAACATTCATCCAATTGTGCTCTTTCATTTTTTCAAATTGTGTTGGTGAAAAAGGACGAATTAAATTTTACAACCTAAAAGATTTCAAAAAAAAAAAATTTATTCTTAATTTTTTTTATATTGCACCTTCAATGTATTAAAAATGTTACAACGTGACCTTTTCGTTAACTTTCGCTACTCATTATGTCAATGCCAATGTTAATGAGGTGATTTTTAAAAGAATAAATAACGGAAACTAACGAAAAGATCACATGACAACCTAACACTTGGAGGGTGCAATATGAGAAATGTAATTATTGAGAGTGAAAATGTTATGATAGACTTAGTCCTTGCTTCTGTTAAATAATTCTTATTGTTTAGGAAGTTGACCTGTTCTTTTGCTTTATGGATCCACTAGTGGGATGCAGGCACTATTTTAGCTTTCTGTTTAGCTTTCTGTTATTGTAAGACTATATATAGCCACTTTTACATTCAATAATATATGAGCTTTCCGTCACTTTGCTTTGCAATAGTCATACTAGTATCAACATTTGGTATCAGAGTTGAGTGAAAACTCTCCCCACTTTGCAGCCGCAACTCAAAATGGCCACCGAAACTAATTTTGTTCAGCCTGTTATTCCTCGTTTTGATGGTCACTATGATCATTGGAGCATGTTGATGGAGAATTTCCTTCGCTCCAAAGAGTATTGACAGATTGTGGAAAATGGGGTTCCTGCTGTAGCAGAAGGTGATGCTCTCATCGAGGCACGGACGAAGGAAATTGTTAACCTGAAATTGAAGGACTTGAGTGCGAAGAACTATCTTTTCCAGGCCATCAATCGCTCTATTCTTGAAACCATTTTGCACAAAGATACTGCCTAAGGAATCTGGGATCCTTGAAGAACAAATACCAAGGGAATGCTCGAGTCAAGCGTGCACAGCGTCAGGCTCTATGAAAGGATTTTGAGACACTTCACATGAAGGAAGGTGAGTGCTTCAACTTTAAAAGTGTAAACCCAAGCGCAGGTTGAGCAGAGTAATATATTCTCGGAAGTCCGAGGTCGATCCCACGAGGAATTTCAAC
>CM042191.1:30647683-30660874 GCA_023539305.1 Ilex asprella
CCTTAGTACCGAAACCAAATACCCCCTTATGAAATGAATTGTAAATAGAAAGAATGTTTCTTTGCCTTTTTGTGTCGAGCCCTTCAATTCAATCACTCGGATGCTTTCATATATCAAAACGATTATTTTTTCCTTTTTCTTTTTTGTTTGGAATATAATAAAAAATGTTAAATTTTCAAGTTTAGTAGCTTCAAAATTCCTAAGAAATATAGTTGATATGTTGATGCACCACTTGTCAAGTATTTAATGTAATAATTAAAAAAGAGATTTAACACAAGCAAATACAAATTAAATGATTCGGTCAGGATTACTTACACTATAAAGGGCTATAGTAGTTTGAGTGTTTTATTGCTCAAAGAGTGTAGAGTGCTCAGATACGAGTGATAAATGTGAGGTAGTTCAGTAGAGGTAGCACAATTCTCGTAATAGGCGAGACAGTTTTCCTAGAAGTGATGATGTACGCGTTCCATGGAGATCTCCTCGTATGTTAGTTTGTGGGTTGAATCTCTCAAGATGGCGAGGTTGATTCTTGAAACTGTGGTGAATTTAACCTGTATATTTGAGTTGATTTTAGTCTGCATTTTTGAATTGGGCCTGTTCTAGGGAGGCCCCATCATTTGCTCCCATTCCCTGGAGGTCAATGGAATTTGGGAGAGAGGGAATCAATAAGAAATCTTGTCCTTGTCCTCTTTTAGTAGCTGAACTCTGGTGAGGAAAAAATAGACATAGTGGGGTTATAGAGGAGGAGTTGTGAGTGGCTAACAAGAAAGTTGCATTTCCTGAGGCTGTTTCTGGAAATTGAGGTTGTTTGCGTGAGAGCAAAGACAAAATTAAGCGAACTTCTGGCGATTCGCAAGAAAGCTACGAAGCAGGGAACTAAATTTGCTTGCGTGAGAGAACAATCAGAGTTATGCCAAGCTTCTAGCGACTCACGAGAGAGTCACTAAGCTGAAGACTGAGGCTATTTGCGTAAGAGCAAAGGCAGAGGTGGGCCAAGCTTTTGACAATTTGAGAGAGAGCCACTTAGCTAGAGACTGAAGTTGTTTACTTGAGAGTAGAGACAGAGTTGGATCGAGTTTTTGATAACTCAAAAAAGAACCACTAAATTTGAGACTGAGGCTGCTTACGTGAAAGCAGAGACCGACTAGACCTAGCATAGCTTAGAGGGGCAGTTTAAAAATGTAGGATCAAAGATCAACCTCGTCATCTTAAGAGATTTACTCCACAAACTAACACACAAGGAGATCTTTGTGGGATGTGTACGTCACCAGTTCCATGGAACTGTTTCACTTGTTACGTGGCGCCACCTCCACCGAACTACCTTACCTATTACAATAATAGTGTCTCACTCTATAAGGATGCGCCTATAAATTGTACACCCCACTTAAATATGGGGCATTTATCACATCTGAGTACTCTGCACTTTTTGAATAATAAAATACTCAGGCCACCATAACCCTTCTTAATAGAGTAAGTCACCATGACCGAACCACTTAATTTTTATTTGTTTGTGTTGAATTTCTTTCCTAATTATTGCATTAAGTACTTGACATAATGTACATAAACACATTTTGCGCATCATCAAATGATGTTATCCACCTCTCATTTTATGAAAATGAAAATATTCCAATATTATTTTCTATGAATGAGCTACTATTGTGATTGTAATTTTCTCCTCTTTATTTTTTATTTTTTTGATTGATTGAAACATTTTGAAAAAACACCTTAATTATTGAAATTAGACTAGTAAATGTTTGAGACGAACACACAACAATCTACTACGTAAAGTGAATTTTCGAAATAATTATAGAGTTGTCGATCTCATAGATTCTTGTCATAAATTATTTATTTATTTTGCCTCTTCCCCCATACATCTTTGCATAGACAATAAAATTGCCAACCATTAGAAGATCCTCACCACCTTCAAAAAAATTGCTTAAACTTTTGAAATGGATTGTCAATACAAAGAATATTTCTTTGACTTTTTGTGCAACATTGGGTGAATGTACATTAGACATTAAATAATATTGAAATGTTCATTGACTAATCGATAATTTGAATGACTCGACTATCAATATTGAAGAAAAAAAATTTGGTACCATATATCCAATTTTTCCCATTTTAATGGTATTTTAATGACCTTTATAGGTCATTTTACAACAACAAAATTTTATCACTTTTATGGGTGATTTATCATTTTATAGGTGTTCTTGCCATATTTGTGATAATTATTTTCATCATTTTTTTTTGATACAAAAAATTTATTATTTTTGTGGATTATTTTTCACATTTGTGAATACTTTTATTATATTTTATATACGTTTTTACTATTATTGTGATAATCATTTTTTATGGGTCATTCCCAAAGATCCAACTCAGGTTATAAGCCGATCTCGAATAAAGAGTTTAATCAGAAGAGATCCAATGAGTCTAGCCCATTGGAGGTTTATACTTAGTCAAGCTTATAAGGTATTGAGGATCTACGTCACCAAGGGAGTAATCGGGGTCATCCAAGAGTCTCATCCACACCACCTTAGAAGAAATTAAACACTACGTCATCCTTTAACATGATCTTAAGGGGAGTTCAGTCACTGACTCATCCGTTGAAAAAATAGCGTCAACTCCACCAAATTCGTTATTTAGTTACTAAAAATACACCCCAATTTGTTGAGAGTCACTATAAATTGTAAGTCCCGCCACTACATGACGGGCATCGAGCACATCTACTATTAGTCTCCTCTCTCTTTCATAACTTGTATCTGCATTGCTCTCCCTACACTCCTCAAAATAATAAATTACCCAGGTCACCCTAGTCCTTTACAGTGGACGTAGGTCACATTGACCAAAACCACTCTACATATTTGTCTTGCTTGAGTTATTCTCTGTTTATTTAATTACTGCATTAATTACTAATCACCTGACAAGTGATGCATAATACCAATTTGTGCATCATCAATTTTTACCATTTTTTTTGTACTACAATAATAATAAAATCACCCACAAATATAATAAAAACAACCTTAAATATGATAAATGAAGGTCTCATATTGAAGAAAAAAAATTTCAATACTAACCGATTAATCGATGAAGGCAAATGACTTTTTGTGGTAGACATTGGTATATTCATCGATTAAATTAGCTAACACAAATTCATACCATAATGTATAATTTTAATCATCCAAACATAATGTATAATGTTACATATAAGATTCATAAATATAAAATGAAAAAAAAAACCCAAAAAAAAATAAAAATAAAAAATAATTTGCTGGCATTTAAGGTAAGGCAGACTGATCAGCTGATACGGCGGCAGAGGGTAATCCCATCACCAACTGGAAGCATACAGATCTCAATCCTAGTATCAGCGGCCAGGGCTTTGTTAAGCTCCAACACAAAGTCTCTGTAGTACCTGATGTACTTCCTCATGGGAGCATCCGGTGGGGCCACCACAGAACCATTCCATAAGGTGTTGTCGTAGCCGATCAAACCTCCAACCTTAACCAAGTCGACTAGTCTCTTGTGGTAGTTTAGGTAGTTGTCTTTGTCTGCGTCCACGAATATGAAATCAAATGTCCCATGATAGTTTCCCTATAATTCATCACATAACGACAAGGCTAGTTATATATACATCCGTTGACCCAAAAAAAATTGTGTATACATCGGTGCACCTAAGATATCGAAAAATTACTTTCGTATTATTTATAATCTTTTTGCTTTGGACTAGTATAAATTTTTTAGTTTATCATACTATAGTCAACTTGTGTCGCATAATACCAAAAATTACGACTCAATCAGGTTAATTCACGATTCAAAATTACGACTCAATCGGGTTAATTCACGATTCAAATATAAGGATTAATACCAAAAATTTCAAATCAATATTAAATATTTTGGTACCCATTAAGATTTAAAATTGACTTTATTGAGCCATAATTTGCACCCATGGGGTGAGCAATTCTAGGGTTTTATTTAATATCTCAAACTTATCAACTTTCAAATCCAAAGTGTTTTTACCCATTGAAATCTACTCAACCTTTTGGTAGGTTACTGAAGAGCAACGTTATTGGGACTTAATTTGTCGATCTAATTCACTATAATTATTGAATTGATTGTGGATCCTATCAAACATTAAACATTAGTGTTAATCTAAAAATTACAATAAAACCACATCATTAGGTCAACATATTAGGTCTCCATGGAACTCGATACAGTTATCACACACAATATATAGGCAATACTGCGTGGACCTTATTTAATGACCTTATTTAGTGATGTAATCATTATTTGCTATTAAATTGACAGTGGACTTCATTATCAGTTGGGATCCATTATCAATTTAATGATTATGATACATCATATCACCAAATAAGATCATTAAATTAAATGCAAATAATATTTCCTGACAAATATATGTAGAGAGAGAGAGAGTTACATCTTGGATCATTTGATCAAGAACTGGCAAAGCAGGGCCTTCTTTGAAGTCGATTTTGTGGGCAACACCAGCCTTTTGAATTATGGGCAAACCAATCTCATAGTTTTCTCTGTTTATGTCCATTGCCAATATCTGCAAATATTGATTAATGAGAAAGATTTTTCAACTCTTTTATCGCTTTTTGAACGATAGTATCGAATTTCATCTACTTTTTTTTACGAGTTTTTTCTGTTTGGATGCTGAGAAAATGGACGGAGAAGAAAGAATAGAAGAAAATCTTTTATTTTAGGAAACAACATGAAGAAATTTTGAATGTAATGCTTATACAGTTGGATATGTGAAAAAATGAAAGCAAAAGTCATACACTTTAATAGAATTAAGTTTGCAGTTACCATGATTTTTAACATTTTACTAAGATATTATAGTTTTAAACTTATTTACCGTAGTATTATAATTTTTATAACTAAAAAGAATGTTTCAAAAATAGGTTCTCAATGCAAAAAAAAAATGTAGAGAAAGTGTATATACGCTTAAATTTAAGTCGTGTCTTGGAAACACCACTTTATAAAAATAACGGTAATTTAATAAATAAATAAATAAAATTTCAATTACGATATTTGAGTAGAAATGTTTTAGAAAAAAATTCTACTGTAGTACATTAAGTTCATTATTTAAATTCCATGATTTCCGTTGACTTTCATGGGAACTAAACAGGGGAGAGTTTGTAATTAATTCTTTTCACCCTTTCCATCATGTAAGTCTGTTATTTTAGATTCCATGAATTTTTCCTTGGGAACCAAACAGGGGAGAGTTTATAATTAATTCTTTTCACCCTTTCCATCATGTAAGTTTGTTATTTAGATTCCATGATTTTTTCCTTGACTTTCTTGCGAAACAAACAGGGGAGAGTTTATCAATTCTTTTTCACACCTTTCCATCATTGGGAAGAGCAAGGGCAGTGGCGAGAAGAGAATAACCAGTATAAACACCAATCTCCATGGTGTTCTTGGCATTGATAAGCTTCAAGAGCAAGTTCAAAAACTGCCCTTCATCAGCAGAAGTGGTCATTATATTCCTGTTTGGATACCAGATAAATTTATATCAATACACCATATATATATACTCAACACCCGATAGTAAATTGAATTTATATACAAGAATACGACAGCACAACCACCATGGTTCAAACAATTCGTATAGTCGTATATGACATAGCATCTTTTGTTACAATATGTTCAATATTCCATGCAAGTCATGAGTCACCGATACATTTCAATGACCCATAAATAATTAAGAAAAAAATATTCAACTCGTGATTGACTCGAAGACGTTCTAGATATAATTTTAAGGATAGCTCAAGTTGTAATAGACGGAGATGTAAACTCAGATGTCTTAAATTTGAATTTTGACAACCTTTTATAATTAAGCCGTGAAAAATTTATCCTCGTGAATAGTCTATTTTTTATTGAACCGAACAGGAGATTAGTCAAGGTACGCTGAAACTGATCCGGACACACTGACCATTGATCTCGATCTTGAAAATTTATTAGATGTGTTAAAAGTTGAAAAGAATTTGGACGGACGAAACCTTACCATGGATGCTTGGCAGTCACCTCTCTGAGCTCTTTCATGGCTTCTGGCTCTTTTGGGTACACACTGGTTTCAAGAATATACTGGCAAAAACAAATAAAACCAATCAAAGATTGAGAAAAACAATCCAATCCAATCCAAACAAGAAGAAAAGTTGTTTGTCTTGAAGGAAAATCAGCAAGAAAAAGTCTACCTGGTAGAGGGCATCACTCTGCAAAAGGCTCTTGTGGCCAACCTCCTGGTGTCTCCCATTCTGATTTTCCTTCGTTTCACCGTTTGTCGCCATTTTCCTTAATTTTCTAGGTTATTTTCTCTCCTTTTTGTTTTGTTTTTTTTTTTGATCAGATTCTCTCTTTTTGTTGGAGTTTTGGTTTTCAGGTATGGTTAATCTGAGTTTGGCTGAAGAGAAATGGAAGGGGTATATATAGGTGCAGAGGTCCGGTTCGAACCTGTGGGTTTTGCTTGCTGGCTGGGCGGTCGGGGGTTGGTGAGATCCCTACATAGATAAGCATTGGTGGGGACCTATTTTATTCTTGTTATTCCACCAACTATGCATTGTCAATGTACCAGGACGTTTAGAGATCAGAGAGAGGGTCCATCCGAGGATTATGTTTGTTGACGTCATGGTTATAAATTATGAGGGTTGAAATTGATTAAAATTTTTAATACACGAGTCCAGTGAAATTGAGGTAAACAATTAGTTTAATAATCGTTCTTGTATTATTGAATCTTAAAATCGTGAGTTCGGACCTTATTATATTTCTTTTAAAATAGTGTTTGACAAAAAAAAAAGTTGAGCGTCGTTGAATGGTTTACTTGTTTAGCAAAGAGGACGAAAGGAAAGACAAATAAAAAAAAATTGCTTTTTTTCATCAAGGGGAAGTTTGAAAGATAAAAAAAAAAATCTCACATCAACCATAAAAATTATAATTTAATATAATTATATTATAATTCAACGAGATTACGATTATTAATCAATGTGATACGAATCCTAAAAACCTATGATCTATTCCAAAAAGTAGTATTTGATTTTAAATTTTTTTTGAGTTAATCCAAATTTATATTCTTCGATGCTAACTAGACCTGATTAATTTATTTTTTGCCATAATACAAAAAAATACAATAAACGAACAAAAAAAAAACAAGAATTGTTGTATGGCTAATGAGACTTAAACCTAGATCGAGAATGCATATTTCTTTTAATCAAAATGGATAAATTCACATTAATCACGAATTAATATGCTTTAAAATTATTTTGTTGGGGTATCACTAAGGTTGATAATTGAGCTGAATTACTCAAGCTCGATTTATTTATGTGTAAAATTGAGTTATTCAAACTCATCTTGAACTCAACTCATTTTTTAAACGAGTCGAGTTTGAACAAATTTTTAAACTTATTTAAAAAAATGAGCTCAACAAACTAGATTCGAGCTCACAAAAATTCGGCTCAACTTTTAGGATAATGCTATGCTTATCAAATTTTCTTACCAAATGTCCATCCCAAATAATGTGATACATTTTTTCATTAATAGGTAGATCCTATTAATATTCAATGTCGGAGATTGTATCACATTATTTGAGATGAAAGATTTAATAACAAAAATTGATAAACATAACATTATTATTTTATTATTATTTTGGTTATATTGCATATGAATGGAATGTGATGGGCCAACCAACATCTTCAGTTGGAATTGCCAAATGAGCTAAGGGATTGGTAAAAGGTTGGTGGAGGCAATTCTACTCCACATATGCTAAAGAGTTGGTGGCCACCCCCATATACAACATAGTTTATGTATTTGAATAACTACTTTATCGTTTCTTCTTTTAATTTGTTGGGGGGGGGGGGGGAGGGGGAAATGATACTGGGGTATATGATAATGATTTTATAGAGTGAAAAATATTACAAAATATAAATTATACTTTGATCCCTCTCAAGTCTAACCTTTTTTCATTTTACTTGCTCAACTATCAATTTTTTTTATATTGTACCCTCAACTACGTGATTAGTTTCACATTATCCTAATTATTAGCGTCTATTACATATTTAACGAAAAATTATTTTATTTTATCCCTCAAACTATATAATTTATTTCACTTTGTCACAACACGTTAACAATTTTCGTATAAAAAGATAATGGACGCTCACAATTGAGGCAATATGAAATAATAAAATATTTGAAGAAACAATATAAAAAGTTTAATAGCTCAAGAGACAAAGCAAACGGTATCTTGTCAAAATCGATTTAATTTCCACATGACTCTTGGATAATAATATAAAATTAGAATTTGTCGGTTGTATAACTTGGACTTGAAATGTCAACACAATTATTATTCCAATTTATAAGTCGAGTGTTAATTATAGAATGAATGAGAACGAGAACTCAAAATGCGGCCAATAAATAGCAAATAGGTCCTTGAAAATAGAAAAAAGAAAAGCAACAAGAATTAGTGAGAGAGGGGGACCCTTTATTCTTTATGCCAAAGTCTCCATGAATGCACTAATAAGCGAGTAACAATGAAGAAAGCTCCAACAAGGTTAAGGTTGGTGAAGATGGCCGAGAGGTCTCACCACCACCTACTTTCACCAGCAGAATAGTAAAGAGCTGGGACAGGGCAGTGATGACTTCTTGTTTTAAGTTGAAAATGTCATACATGACCTACCCATAACATGGACAAGATTATATTTATCTATGACTATGGTATTAAAAAAATATTTTTTTAATTATAATAATATTATTATAAAATAAGAGGGAGATTAAAACTCTATTCACTGGCAAAGATTGCAATAAAATAAGATTGTTTGCGATTGACTTCAACGTGTTTAGGATTAAGCTTATAATATTAGGATCAATATTAAATTATTATTTTTTTACCACTCGAGCTGGTGGTCTAAGGTAAGTCATACCCGTTTAGAGTTGTCTCTGATGATGAGCCTATATTTTATTGGGTCAGACTTAATTAATTAAGTGAGCTCAAATTAGCTACAAGACAGATTAAGTTCAACTCGTAGATTTAGCCCAATATAAAGTCTAAGAGATCCAAGAAGATTAACGCACGTGGAGAACAATTATCGGGATAGTCACTTTTCAAGATTAAGACTATTTTTAATTGTACATATTTTAGTTGTAACTATCCTCCACGAAAAGTTAGAAACCTACCCTCTACAATCACCGCTTTGACTAAGTTTATGTGCCTATAAATTGTAAATTTTCTTCACATGAGAGTGACATCTCTCTGCACCCTCACATAGTTTTTTTCTCTATCCTAACTATCATATCTCTCCCAGAACTAACATTTGCTCCCTCCCTCCCTCTCTCTCACCTTATTTTGTTTCCCTTAAGAATATTATTAGAACCTAAAAATATGACATAATTTATTGACTTAATGATCTGATTTCATTATAATCATTGAATTAACACTAAATTCTAATGTTTGATATGACCCACCGTCAATCATGTATTATAATGAATTAGGTTAGCAAACTAAGTACAAATAAAATTGCTCTAAGAATTAAGAAGTAAATTTTTTTTTTGAACACATAATCAACACATAAGGTTGATCAGGGGAGTGATATGTAATTTGAAAAAATGGAGAATTACATTTTTCACCCTTTTAGTGCTGATAGATAGGGTTGTTAGTCGAACAAGCCCGAGTCGAGCTTGCAAAGGTTGTTTCTTAATGGAGCCTAAAAAATTGTTCAAGTTCGGCTCGTTTAGAAAATGAGCAGAGCCTGAACGAGCCAAAAATAAATCAAGCCCAAATCAAGCTTAAGTATTTACACATAAACAAATCGAGCACGTCGAGTTTAAGCCGAGTTTATAAAACTTATTTTCTAAACGAACTTAAAAACTTGTTCAAGTTTGAACTTGTTTAGAAAATGAACCGAGTCTGAACGAGCAGAATTCAAGCTGAACTCAAACCAAGCTCGTGTAGCTCAGTTTCATTAATAGTCCTATTGATAGGAAATGATACTTCAACAACAAACATAAATTTCATCTTTCTCATATATCCACTATTATTTTTTTAATTAGATATATGATTTAATGGATGAGATGAAAAACAAATTGTAAACCCAAAACAAAGAAACACATAATACAAGAAATAACTTCGTTCAGCACAACACGCTACGTCCACATACGAAACACACTGATCACATATCATTGTAACTGATGAGATGAATATGAATTGTTATCGGAAACAAAAGCAAGAGAACGAGCACACAAACAACTACCAGATAAGCTAAGATGTACTCTGAACAGACAGTTGAGAAAAGCTTCAGATGGAGTCTTGATGAAAGATTTAAACGTCAAGATTATTAGAGGGAAGAGCAATGCAGGTCCAAGTAGCTTCATCCTTATCATAGGATTCCCAAACTGAAGATTAAAAATCATGTCAATCAGACATTTGTCTTCAATAAATTTACCAAAGTCAAATCAAAGATCGAGAAATACATTGATCCAGCTCTTGTTATTATCAAATTTATTGAAAATTAAAGAATTATGCACGTGAGAAACATGCCGAAAAGAGTTAATATCACTTTGTTAAAATCAAGTTAAATCATCAAATAATTGTCATTTTCACATTATTTTTGTATTATCCTACACACAAAATTGTAATACTTTTGTAGCTTACTTCCAATGCGAAATTTCCCCGCCCCCCCCCCCCCCCAAACAAAAAAAAAAGAGATGCGGTGCCCGTCATTGACCACCGGGCGCCACCACCATTCCCTCATTGGGTTGATACCCACCACCAGCTCATCACCATTCAAACCAACACAAACACATTGGCAACCACCACAAACTTATAAATTACTCCAAATCATCTGATGCCCACAAACCTTCTACTCACCCTGGGTGTGCATGTACCCGTATGGATGTCTTTCCACAGTTCACTAGTCACAACTTATCACATGGATGGTCTTCTCTGTCCATAATAATTACGATTGAGAACAGTTGGATGTGGATGCTGTCGGAACCTATTAAATGAGACTCACATATGGACCGTAATTAATATCTTAATTAAAATACCTAACATATTTTGGTTAGGTTAGTGCCTTAATGGGTAGTTTTCTTGTATAAGTGGTGTTCTAGGGACAAGAAAACATGTTTAACAAATAGTTAGTTTCCGAACAATTACCTTGACAAGAGGGAACGGTTATTGATTATTTTAACGTGACACAATTGCTTACCCTTGAGGGGAATAAATTATCTGAGAGATCTCATCTCTTATTCACGCTTATTATCTCTCACTCTCTGAAAAAACCTATCTACAATCTATTTTTTTAAAAAAAATGGGTGCAACACGAGGACTTTCCGGGGGATCACCCATTCTAGTACTACTCTCGCCCAAGCACGCTTAACTGCGGAGTTCTGATAGGATCCGGTGCATTAGTGATGCTATCAACAATCTATTAGAAATCAAGTTCGTGATTATATTTGGTATTCTTGATATTGTTCTTGTGGAAATTTTTGTTGCATATATCTATTAAGAATCATTGTTATAGATTCCGTGAGTCGAGGTTGATTTTCTATTCATTCTGTTTAAGCCCATTATGTCTTTCAATTGGTATGTTTACTTGTTAATGATGCAATCTCTTGGAGAAGTACTAAACAAAAATTAACTGCAGCTTCTACTATAGAAGTTGAGTTAGTTGCATGCTATGAGACGATTACACAGATAATTTAATTGAAAAATTTTATCATTGGGGTTAAGGTTGTTGATTCTTATTCGAGGCCTATAAGGATGTTTTGTGATAACGCAGGAGCCGTTTCCTCAATAAATAATGACAAGGTATCTAATGGTAACAAATACATAGATACTAAATACCTTGTCATAAAATAAAAATGTGATGAAAATAAGGTATCAGTTAAGTACATCAACATTGCACTCATGATGACAGACTCTATGACCAAAGCTATAACTCCAGGATTGTACAAAGATCATATAGATCATATGAGTCTAGTGAACAATGTTATTGTTTGATGTACTATATGTACACATTTGGAGACACTATCAGTTTATTATATCACATTATTATGTTAGTCTGGTTATTATATCTTTTGTGGTACAAATATGTTCTTAACAGAAAATTTTAACTAACAACAGGATTTTATAGAAAATCCATTTATAAAGAAAATTAGTCTAAAGTCTTGTTTATGAAGGTTTAGTAATATTGTGATCATAACATGATGTATGCTAATTATTGGTGTACATCCGCCATGGTTCACATTACTAGGCTCAAGTAATCAAGAATAAAGTTAAGCTCACTTATGTTGGGATAATTTGATAAAGAACGCGCATAATTTTACCTTCTCCAAGTATTTGCTTATTTTCAAAATATAAGTATTATTATTGTTATTATTTTCTTTCAACTTCCTTGTCAATTCGGTCCAAGTGAAAAAATGTTCGAACCTTTTTAATGAGACTCATATATGGACCTTAATTAACAAGGTACAGCCTTAGATTTTGGAATAAAGATATCCTAATTAAAATACCTAACATATGTTGGTTAGGTTAGTGGGTAGTTTCCTTGTGAAAGTGGTGTCTTAGGTACAAGTAAACATGTTTAACAAATAGTCAGTTTCTTGATAGTTATCTTGACGGGAGGGAACAAAGTGAGGCAGTTGGTTACCAATGAGAGAGATGCAAATTAACTGAGAGACCCTATCTCTTATTCACGCTTACGGTATCTTTCACTCTCTGAAAAAATCTATCTGCAATTTACTAAGAATCAAATTTCTGATTATATTCAACATTCTTGGTATTCTTCTCATGTGAATTTTTGTTGCATATCTTTATTAAGAATTGTTATGGATCTCGTGAGGCAATGTTAGTTTTCTATTCGATTCGTTTAAAACCATTAGGTCTTTCAAATGCTCCTACATTATAATATGGTTTGACAAACAACTATTTAATAAATTACAACACAATTTAAATTTTAAAAAATAAACAAAATAATTTTTACTTTTCGTAGTTGACATCATTTTAAATTTTATTTTAACGATAATTTGACGACTAATATTAACTCTCCAAATTTAATAAGAAAAATAGATCACTAAGAGTGTGCTTAAGGTAACTTTTCAAAAGTATTTATAAAACTTATAACTTTTCATAAACATTTTAAATAATAGTGTTTGGAATTGCTCCACCACCACTACCATCACCAC
>CM042191.1:30660974-30689305 GCA_023539305.1 Ilex asprella
CACCCCCACCACCACTGCCACAAATACTATCGTTGCCCCACCACCATCATTGCCAAAGACTATCATTGTCGCCAATCACCACCACTGCTAACCAACATCATCGTTACCCACCACCACCCACACCCCTGGTTTCCACTACCACAATCGTTACCCAAAACCCACAACCACCATCACCATTGTCATTGTCATTCACAACTGACACCACAACCACAATCATCACCATCCACCACAACCATCACCATAACCACTGCTGCCTATCACCACTACCACCGCTCATCTCCACTACAACAGGTACTTAATTTTTTTTCCTCCTTTATATTCATAATTTGATTTTGGATGTAAATACAAATATACTTATGATTGACAATTTTTTTTATTACACCATATTTTCAGGCACAAATAATAATTAGTCTTCTACCTGAATCAAAACATTATTAACATCATATAACAAAACAAGACCCTGTGCATTCGAAATGACATTCAAGATTAAAGGTAATTAAATATATTATATATACGTATTGGCGGGGGAGGGACCTCTAGAAGGCATTTAGCCAACCAACAGCTTACCCAATGCCAAAGTGCCGACCTGCACACAGCAAGGAAAGCTTTGCCGGCAGGCAGCCCACCAATTTGATTGGGCATGAATACGAACAGAATACAAAAATCCAAAGTCAATGGCCACAAAAGGCAAGGGTAGCCTCAGAACAAAGGTCACCAACAAAATGATGAAACATTTTAATGGCAGATTATTTCAAGGAAGAGGAATGGAGGTCTCAGATGTTTCACCCTTATTCTCAGAAGCCTCAGCTTGTCTCATGATCTAAGCTTTGAGCTTATTCAATGTCACAATGGAATGTGACCGCCTACAACTCATCAAACTTAAGTTTTAAGGAATCAAAAACCACCCTGGGAGACCAAGATCATCGCCAAAAATGGAAGCAACTGCAGCTAAGTATAGGATTAACTTTAAATATTTGCTTAAAGGCTGTAATAGGGAAGCTCATAGGGTGCTGGAGCAAAACTTCAACAATGTCTTCCAGAGAATTGGCTCTGTTCTCTACTCAGGAGTTTAAGGCAATCTAAATTTGTAATTGTAATATTTTTGCAACACTAAATTTCCAAGATTAAAAAAGAAAATGTGGCCATGGTCTTCTCCAACAACCACCAGTGCCATCACCATTTCATCACTGGGCTGATGTACACCCCAGCTCATCACCATTTAAATCAAGGTAGTTAGATATAAACCCATTGCCAACCACAAACCAACTTATAATGCACTCCAAACCATCTGACACCCACAACTCTCCACTCAAAATCTGTGTCCATGTGCGGGATTCCTATTGCAATCTCTTCCCACACTTTACCAGCCACAATGTCTCACAGGGATTCTCTTTCCTATCCATAATACAAGTGATACTGATGCACAGTTTGATGTGGGTGCTCCTTGATGAGAGTATGGTTCAACCAACCTCTCCCATATACACCTCCTTTTTTATAATCTTTTTTTTCTTTTAGTTTCTTTTTCCACTTGAATCAACCATTTGGCCACAATTTCACCATAGACAAGAGCTTATAGTATATGGTTAAGATATGGAAGGCAAATCTAACAAGGCATAAAAGAGATTAAGCAGAATTTATGCAACAATTTAAATTTACCTTTTCTAAGGGAGCTTAAAAAATAATAGGCCAGTATCAATCATCAAAGGATGCAATACCATATCAAAGTTTAATTATCACAATATGTGGAAAAATGACTTTATGTATCTTATGGCAGGGGTAGTTGACATTCAAGATTTAAGGAAAGTGAGACAAAACAATAGGAATTTTACTATTTCCCAAGTTCAATAAATTTAGGTGTGTTGCAACTGCTGGGGTTCATGTAGCCAGTGGAACATAACTGCATCAGATATTATCAACGAAGTGATTCCTCTAAAAGGAACAGAGCTAGAATATTTGGACTTTTAGACTGAAAAAGTTCTAAAGTTTTCCAGGTAGACACTCTCATCTAGAGCGAAGTCAATGCAATTGTACATTAGGGTAATCTCCTTTGATCTCGTTTGCACTTATTCTAACAAACCAGAACTGTATATTTGATAACTTTTCTCCTCAACAATCGCCTTTGATATTTTGTATAGAAGATTGTGCATCCAGCAGTAGAGGCCGGCTACCTAGACAAATTGAGCATTAGAAGTCTTTCTTCCAAATTTAGATCACTAAACATCCACCGAGGAACCTGCATAAGTTTAAACAAGAGATATCCTCTAATTTATAGGTTGATATTCACCATTCCTTCTCTAATGGCTTACAAAAAGTGTATAGTGTCCATTTAAAGGACATAATCACGTTCATTAATTGTCTTATATTTTTAAGGAAACACAATATTATTGGATTCCTCAACCCCAAGCAAAACATAACTGCTTGTTTTTTTTTTTAATTATTAAGTAACCATTTGACAAAAGAGGATAAAAGTATAAAAGAGTTTTCATCAAGGCGTCTCAGGCCTTTAGCTTTCTATGAATAGGCAATCCATGTAACCCCACTCAGCTAATTGACCCTAAAATCAGCTTACAAGAATGTACTGCAAGGAGATAACAATTAGAATATGATATGCAGGACTTAGAGAAGTGATTCAATCTGATGCAACATACAAGAATTCAACGCTGAAGCTAGCCATAATTGTGCGAGCGAGTTTTTTGCACAATATATTTGAGAACAGATCTCTTCCGTGGTGAACACGAAACAATCAAGGATGGTCGTGAAAGGTAGAAAAGACGTGGACTCAGGGCCCAATCGAATAGCGACAAGTCTCCTTTTGGGGGTTTGCCTGTGGATCCGGCGGTAATCCTCACCGCCTTGAATAGGTTGAGAGCGCCAAAAGCGGCCTAAGGAGTGGTGATGAATTGTCCCAGGGGGTCGACTGATCGATTCCGGCGAATCCTCAGTGGTGCCTGGATCACAGATAAAGAAGTTAGAAAGGAACCGGAGTGTTCTCTGGAGTATCTCCTCCGACGATCAAGTCAGTTCTTTTAGAGAGAGGGGTAGAGGAAAACACTATTCTGGTAAGGTCAATTTTTGCATACCTTGTAATTATGTCTTTGAAAACTATTTATACCTTCCAAGACTTATTATTGTTGGTAGCCTAGATAGTAGGTAGCCGTCAGAGATGGGGCAGTGTGCCCCTTACCTTTTTGTGGGGAACGTCCCAACATTAATTGCTCGAACCACCAAGCGATTAATGCCCTTTCCTCGGCGTGGATGAATTAAATACTCGGCTTTCAGGACATTAAATACACCATACTTTTGGTCTATCCAAGTCTTCATTTACGTCCCATCACTGGGAGCTTCATTAAATGTTTCCTGACAACAGTCATATGGCAGCATGGACGTACCCATCCGGTTTTAGATCCTAGCCCGTACTTGTTGCCGCGTGTCGATCTCTCATCGATGGAGTGTAATCGATTTTGCCACTGGCCTTATTGGGAAGACAAGTCAATGATTAAGTAGACAGGTTTCGAGTCCGAGGCTCAGTCACAAGGGGTGCCTTCGGCGCTGAGGACATGTGGCTCGGGATTTGTCCCCGTGCCGAGATGCATGGACTTTCCCCGAGGAGAATATGGCATCGGAGCCAAGAGCAAGGTCATCACAAAGGTGGATCATCCGGGCCGAGGACACGTGTCGAGATCTTGCCTTTCCCAGAAAATGTCCCATCAACTCAGGGTCGAGGACACGTGTCGAGATCTTTGTTCTTTTCTCCGAAATATCTCATCAACTGTCCCCAGCCCTCTGATCTTCTTCGGTCGAGGACACGCGTCAATAGAAGGCGAAAGGGCTTAACTGCCCAACTATCTAATCATTGTTTCCGGCCGCTTTCCGTCTCTTCAGAAGTCGTACACATTAAATGCGCCTGTCATCGTGTCTCGTGCGCAATGATGTGGGGGAGGACCCTATATAAACAGAGCCCCCCCACTCTCTACCATTTTTCTAGCCCTCGATTTTCCTCAGAGATTTCGCCGGAGAGACCATCGGAGTAACCTACTGCCTATCTGAAGCATCATCACATTTTCAGCCTTTTTTCGACGAAGAAAACCACCCTCATTACCTTCTCCATCGTCCTTTGAAGGAATCAGCATTCAAGTGTTTCAGATTTGTCTTTCCAGTCTTTTTTTCCGATGAGTTTTCACCCTGCTCTTCGTCTTCTTTTTCGTTTTTCCAGTGACTGGTCTGTTTTTAGGCTAGCGTTGTCTTTTCTTTCGTGAGTCAGAGGCCAAGAACCTCTTAAGACTCCCATTTCTTTGCTGTTTGTGGTTCTGTGGGTTTTCTGTCAGATGCTAGTGAGTATCTCCTCTATAGGAAGTCTAAGCTTATATGGCAGGGGAGGAAACGACTCTCACCCGATGTGGGATGAGAGGTAAAGACTACTGGTGCTAGGACTAGGTCAGCCAAAATCCTTCGTGGAGGTGGGAAACTCCTTCACCTAAAAGGCGCCTTTTTTGGAGGGAGTAAATCCGTTCTAAGGATTTCGGCTGACCTGCACGCGTTCGGCAATAGCCTTTATCTCTCTTTGCAAACAGGAGCTTCGTCCCACATCGAGAAAAAGTCGTCTCCCTACCCGCCATATAAGCCCTTGCGCCATATGGAGGTGGTACCCACTAGCAATCTGATCAGATAGTTAGTGGGTACCACCTCCATAAGGCGCAAGGGCTTATATTGCGGTGTGGAGAGACGACTCTCTTTTGATGTGGGACGAAGCTTCTATTGGCAGAGAGAGATAAAGGCTACTATCGAATGCACGTAGGTCAACCGTAATCCTTAGAGCGGATTTACTCCCTCACAATAACTACTCTAGACTCTGGTATTATCCCCTACTATAAAAATACAAATTTCACTATGAAATATTATTATTAACTGACCATGAAAATGATCCTGGTCTTCTTTTCTTCTCCTAGCATTAATAATCAACAAATTTGTAATACACTTGTGTCTTCACACTAAGAAGCTAACCGAGTTACTTAGCCAATCTAACAGACTTTCAAAAAAATGAAATTTCCTTCATACATCAGACAACCCCAAACATGTAATTTTGACATTGTGGATAGCAAAAAAATAACTTATGCTGCCATTGACTCATTGATAAATCTTCGAAAAATCAAACAAACAACTAAGCATTGACATAATTGCATTATTGCCAGAAAATATCTACAGATGCTTAAGGTCATCAAACAATGTTTAGTTACCTATCTCAAAATTGTTATGCAGCGAAGTAATTTCTGCAAAATCTCCGGTTCTTTAACAAGCAATCGCTAGTGCTGTTGCACTTGAGACGAACTACCTGGGTCCATAGGATGATCCGATGTATCAAACTCTCTTGCTCTCATGGTCAAAACACTTCTTATTTCGGACGCCTTCTGCTCAATAGAACTCTCTTCCAAACTAGCATCCCTATAAAACTGAGAGCTCTGATCATGCAATGAATAATCACCCAAATCATCACACAAAGCCGAGTAATCCTCCCTCATAAGCAGCACATTATGAAGTATAGAACAGGCACCAATATAAGCCACTGCAGTCTTAAACTCCACTTCAATCGGCCTACTCAAAACACCCCACTTCTTCAAGCTAGCAATGGTTTTGAACGCCGGAAGGCGCATCAAATGATGAGCATTATTGAAATTCTCTTCAAATGAGCCAGCCTTCGGATCCACAAATGGAACAACTAACCAAGGAAGTAAAGGGTAACCACCATCACCAACCAAATACTGAGGAATATCCACACCCTTAACACATATTGGCTTGGAATTCAATAGCATCCCTCCTTGAATATCTTTATACAATGTAGATGACTTTAGAATCCGTGAATCGCCCTTGTCCCCGCGAAAACCAGCAATTATACTTAGAATTCTCGATGATGAATCGACTATAATTTGAGCAGCTATACTTTCTTCTTGAAACTTATCCTCGGAAATTGACTTAGACCCATCATATCTAATGACACTAAACCTAGCGCAATCGATAATTCCACAGCAATTGGGCATTCCGGTGAGGTTTTCAAACTGAGTTGACACGGTTTCCAGCTCGTTTGGGCTGGGAAAACCGACCCAGAACCTGAAATTAGTGCAAAGTACACGGCACAATTGCTTAACACAGAACTTAGTGATAGATTCAGAGACCTGAAATCGGCTAGAGATTTCCGGGAAATCGGCGCCAGTTGCAAGTCGGAAAAGGCCAATACCGAGTCGGGTTTCAGCCGAGAGGTTGAGGGGCGAGTCAACCGGGTCACGACACTCTAGCAGAGGTTCCAGAAGACCAGAGAGCCACTCGAAAGTCGAAGAGGTCATTTTGAAGCATAACTTGAACGAATCAGGGTTTTGTGGCATAACTGAGTGGACTCGGTCGAGTTCATCGACACCCGCTCCGGCGCCGTTGTCTTCGTCCGTGGAATCGGATTCTGAGAAATGGGTACGCTTCCGTTTTCTGCGAATGGAGAGCAGAGAGAAAGTGGTGGCGATTTCTGCGGTGGAAAGAAAACAGTGAATGAGAGGGAAAAGGTTTCCGCAGAAACCGGAAGTGGAAGTGGAAGAGGAATCAGCGATGGAAAAGGGATTTGAGGAAGGAAAAAGCAGGAGAAGAATGAGAAGAAGTTCAGAGATTAGGGTAGAGAGTAAAGATGACAATTCCCGAGAATTCATTTTCTCTCTCTTCTCTTTGCTTTTTGTCGGGAATCGGACTTCGATTTCCGAGGAAAATTAAGGGGTTTGAGAATTTGATTTGTCTGGACGAGACACAGAAATTACACCTGGCGTTTGTGTTCTTTTGGAAGGTTCTCTGAGTGCACGTGACTGAATAGAGAACTATTTTGGAATCTGAATCGTACACGTGGCAGAGTTAGAGATGATCTTGGTCATGGGCCAAAACCTAATCGGGCAAAAATTTGAAGGGCCACTTTTTTGGAGTCTATTACCAAAATATAGTTATTTTGAATTTATTTATCAATTTACGATAATTTTTAAAGACAGAATTAACAAATTCAACTTTTAAAAAAAGCGGAATCAATAAATCCGACTTCACTTAAAGGCGGAATCAAGAAATCCGTTTTTTGCTGAAAGCGTATTTATCAAAATCGTTTTAGGACAAAAATCTGTGTTTATCATTTCAAAGAAAACGGATGTGTTAAATTCGCTTTTATAAAAAGGCGGATATAAAAAAATCGTTTTCATCAGAAAACGGATTTCTTAAAACCGCTTTCAGGATAATTTTGGCTGTATTTAGCTTTCATTTATGGTGGATTGCTTGGATCTCATGAAAATGGTGCAGACTGCCACCACCGCTTTTTTTGAAATTTGTGGATTTCTATTTTTGTAGCCACAGCTTTTTCACTTTCATACCCTTCGCCACACTAAAGTCCACAAAAAGAAACATAAAATATAAAAAAATGAGGGAGAATTTGATTACAAACTTAACTGAATATTTTTTTTTGAAGAGAAACTCGCATGAAATAATTAAAATATAAAAAATATTTGAGTAAAGACTTATATTTCTATTTTTGTTTTGCTGACATTCAAACAAGATTTTTTTATATATTTTATTTGAAATTTAATTGTTGGTATACTGACACATCAAAACGTACCTAAGAAAAAAAAATTATGACATTCGTATTTTAATTAAACATTACAAAAAAAAACTAATATAAAAATTGTTTTAACGCAATATTTTAGATAAAATTTTGAATATTGATACTTGACCATAAGTTCTGTCGAAAAAAATTAACAGTTATGCATTAACACGATATGAATTCCACATGCATATATTTTTCTATTTCTTATGATGCATTGTACAAATCTTCTCTTGATCTTGTTAGTATATTAATTTTTTTTAGCTTATAGGGACATGTGAGTGATGGTTTAGTTGAGAGAGAAGAAAATTTTAATTTTAGGTTCTTGGTTTATGGAGTTTGTGTGTCAATTCAAGCTTGGTTTAAGCTATTATAATAAACAAGTTGAATTATAACAAAATATCTAATACAATAAAAATTAAAATTAACTAATATTTAATACAAATTTAAAATCTAATGACAAATTACGTACAAATTCATTTCCAAAGCAAAGGATCAAATTCTCCCTCATTTATTTATATTTTATGTTTCTTTTTTTTTTGTAGACTTTAGTGTGGCGGAGGGTATGAAAGGGAAAAAGTTGTGGCTGCAAAAGTAGAAGTCCACAAATTTCTAAAAAGCGGTGGTGGCAGTCTGCACCATTTTCATGGGATTGAAGCAATCCACCACAAATGAAAGTTAAATACAGCCAATGTCCTCATGAAAGCGGTTTTAAAAAATCCGTTTTCTAATGAAAACGATTTTATTATATCCGCTTTTTATGAAAGCAAATTTAACACATCCGTTTTCATTGAAATGGTACATTCAAATTTTTGTCTTAAAAACGGTTTTGATAAATACGCTTTCAAAAGAAAGCGGATTTTTTGATTCCGCCTTTAAGTGAAGTCGGATTTATTGATTCCACTTTTTTAAAAAATCGAATTTTTTGATTTCGCCTTTAAAAACTGCCGTAGATCGGTAAATAAGTTTAAAACAACTGTATTTTGGTAATTAAATTCTAAAACAGCCGTATTTTGGTAATAAATTCGACTTTTTTGGCCCATATAGAAAGGATGGATATAGGCGTTACACTTGCACTTGCACCCCTCAACTATGATCTTTTTTCACGTATCTCATCAGCTATCATATTTTTACATTATCCCTCAAACTATGTGATTTGTTGTACTCCGATCCACATTCTTACCCACTTCAAAATTTTCAATTGGTAATTCTCACTTAAGCTTGTATTCTCTTCAATACCTGAACCCAAAAAATGTTAAATCTAAAGGGTGAGTACAACTAATCAATGTTATTAGATTCAGACCGGTCATCGAACCGGTAAGGGGATCGGATTAATGGTTCATTGGTTCAACCGTTTGGTCAACTGATCGAATCGATCATATAATTAAAATATATATATAATAATTATAAAACATAATAATTTAACTAAAAAATAAAAAAAAATGTCTAAAATGCATACAATTGGCCATAAAATTTATGAAGTTAAGTAAAAGAAACACCTATGCCAAATATCAAAATCAAGTTCAACTTTAAAGCTCCAATCCAAGTACATAATAGAACAATCATTCCAAGTTCAAACTCCAAATCTCAAACCACAATCTCTACTAAAGTTAAAAGTTTACATAAGAACACATCATCCAAATGATAAGTAAACATAAGTTACAAATCTCAAACACAACATCACAATGGTCATGCAAAATAAAAGTACAACTCCTCTAATATTAGATAGAAGTTTCACAATGTACATTCTCTACTCGTTCTCATTTTCCCAACGAGTGCTCCTATTCCATGAACTCCAATCAATGCCAAACTCGAGGTTCTCAGCTCCAACACGATTGATATTTTCAACAGTAGTTGTAGTCCCAAAACCTCCACTCCCATTACCCTCTTCATTTTCAAGATCATCGTCGTCATCCAATTCAAAGTTCAAAATTTTATCTACATTATATCCAATAGATGCATTATTTATTGTTGTATCAAATAATTATTGTGGATATATACTTTTAGTGATAAAGACAATACAAGAAGTATGAAACATACCAGTGTTGAAATTTGGTTGGATATTACATGCAGCTAATTCACAACGAAAACTTTCTACTTCATGTATGGTTAAACTTGGAGGCTCATCTTCTAAAATCCATGAGGCATTGCTTGTGAAATCTTCAAAGTCAATAGGATCATAATTTCTACCCCTCAAATAATTCATGTATATCGTCATTTACTTGAGCAAAATGTCTAAAATATGCAATCAATAAAATGTAATAGAGATCATTCTTCTTTTAATAAGATGCTAACATAGATTTCGTAGCTTTGTTGCAATCTTAAATTGTAATGAACATAAACAAGGTCATTAAGGGTTTGATGCTCCAACCTATTTCTTTTCTTTGAATGAATGTGTTCAATGCACTCTAATTTCGTTCCCAACTCGAAGAACTGCATGTTTGACTTAAGATGCGAATGACTAATTTTTGCAAATTTGGTGCACTAATTTCATAACACAACCACCATTCATTTGCATTTTATGCATCACAATTAAATTATAACATTTAAAATAAACTAAACAAACTACTTGAATGAGTTAAAACTAAACAAAGTACCGGGAAACATTGTATGTCGATTACTAATAGCAGTCACCACCCAAAGTCTTCTTATGTATTTTTGAACAACTTCATCTCATTTGTCAACTTACTTCTTAAAGTGGGATATCCATAAACATAACTCTCAATAACATCCAAGAGCCCTGAGATAGTCTACCCGTGCTTGTCCATTTCAACAGTGTTATATTGGTTACTCGGATTCAACCAATAACTAGCAGCATGCAGATTTTTTTTAAGTTGTCTATCCCAGCGAGAATCAATGATTTTTAGGTAAACATCTACTCTCTTCTTCCTTTTTTGAAATCTTCTTAATAGTTCCTCTCTAGCTGTATGCATTGACATATACAAATAGCCCATTGAAAGCCTATCATCACTATTAACAATCCGTAGCACTTGTACAAGAGGCTCTATTAATTGAACAATAATAGCACATTCTTTCCAAAAACTAGAATCCAACACACTATCAACAATTTTTTTGCCCTTGCTTTCCTTGGCATATGCCGATACAGTCCATTCTCTTGATGTAACCATAGCTCGTAAAGCATCCTTTTGTGCCACAATACTTTGCAATGCAATAAAATTGGTTGTAAAGCGTGTAGGAGCAGGTCTCAATATTTCCCTTCCACCAGTATGTTTCCTCATTAAATACAATGGAAAATAATGATTGTATATGTATTTTGTGATCTTTGAAGCATGGGACACAACATCATTTACCTCATACAACTTTTCAATATCCTGCAACATCAAGTTCAAGCAATAAGCTACACACGGTGACCAAGATATTGTGGGAAACTCTTGCTTAAATAACCTCCCCACAACAACAAAATTTGCAACATTGTCAATTATTATGTGCACCACATTTTCTACACCAACAAGCAACACAATCTCTTTAAATAATTTAGATAACATATCAGCTGTCTTTGAAGCATCAGATGCACCAACTGACAATAGGCCATGAAATTAATGAGAGTTTTCTTACATTGATATGTCCTCCCATCAGCCATGATAGTGCAACCAGTCTCCTTCCATGTGGTTTGAAAACTATGAACAAATTTTTTAACTTTTTCGACATTTTTGTTCAACAAGTAATCACGAATGTCATGAAAGTTAGGGCTTTTATAACCACCACCATAGTCTGTTACTGCATTAAGCATAGGTTGATAATACTTGGAATTCATAACATTAAAGGGAACACAAGAATCAATCATCCATTTAGAAACAACAAGATCACACATCTCTTTTGCCTCCATACTTTGTAACACACTTTTAATAGTAGGTTGAGCACCTAAAGTAGTCCTTGGCACAAAGAAAGAGCCAATTGTTTGATCCTTTCTTCCTCTATTCATTTTAGGTGTTGATTTACCCCGACTTCGACTAATGGAAATGCCTTTTTCCTTAAAAGATGATGGAAGTTCTTGAACATCATCATTCTCTTGCATGTACTCCTACTTTTCATAACGTCTAAACTCCAGGTCATATTAACTTATTTCCTCGTATTCTTTGTGTCTTTCTTTTTCGTGTTACTAACACTTTCTAGAAGCAATTTCATCTTAAGGCTCACATCGGGAGGGAATCTAGTATATCGTTCTATTGTTCTTTTAATCCCTGCCAAATGTTGTTTGAATTTGTTGATACCACCACCCTTTATGACCTTTTGACAATTCAAACAAATCAAATTCCTCCCATTTTTTTAAGGAACATCATATTCCCGACAATGTTCCCATGCAAAGTCAGTTTTTGCTCTAACAGTAGCTTGTGTAGAAGAAGTATTTGGTGTAGCTACAAAACTAGTTGGGTTGGAGTAGATTCATTTGGTGTCCCAGAAGATGACATTTTGCTAGAGCAAACAAACTAAAAGCATAAAATCCATAATGATAACAAAAATTCCAATTCACAATCTCACAATCTCAATTCACAATCTTAATGTATCACAAATAGACAATAATAGCACCGTAAGATCAATAATAGACCAAGCAAGTCTAAACAAAATGCATTGATTTTATGATTCCCAAAATCAATGATGTTTACAGTATCAATTCATGGCATATCTAGCAATGTGCAGAATAAACACCAAATAATTAAACAAACAACATCAGAAGGTCATCCAACATATGTTTTCCAGTAAGCAAACTAGTAACTCATAACTTAGTAAGGTAGTACAACCACTAACATAGTCACATTGATTTCTTAAGCTATATGTAAGCCTCTAACTATACAGTGGAAAGTTGAAAGCTATAATACACTAAAAGTCAATCATGGCCATCAACAATCTTCAAAAAGACGTGATTAAAAGAAAAAAATTAAAAAATAAAAGATGTATTCACAACAGATTTCCAAACAACAAAACTAATAACCACAGTTCACTTTTGCAACAAAGAGCTGAAGTCACAAATAACAGAAATCTGGAGAACAAAACAGTGTGTGTGAGAAAGGAGAAAGGAGGAGAAGACAAACATTTTACCTTAACATGGACGCCGGAGTTGTCGTCTGAGCACTCTTGCCTGAGCAGAAATCTAGAGTAACAGAAGAGCGGCATTGTGTTGTCGCTGCTTCACT
Source organism: Ilex asprella (assembly GCA_023539305.1). NCBI lineage: Eukaryota > Viridiplantae > Streptophyta > Magnoliopsida > Aquifoliales > Aquifoliaceae > Ilex > Ilex asprella. The sequence continues at coordinate 30,673,737 of CM042191.1, forward strand.
GATCGCTGCCTCGTTGTCACTGATGCTTGAGTACTGGACAACCTCGATCGATGGTCTCCTAAGTGTCGCCTGAGCAGCGAGCATTGATCGCTACCTCCCTTTAGCTGGTGAGATGAAGAACACTGATCGAAGAGCTCTTCTCGTTCTCTGTCTTTTCTCTTATGTGATTTAGGGCAAAATCAAAATGACTCAAACCCAAATAAAAAAGCAGATTTATGGACTTCAAGTCGTCCAATTTTAAAAAATCAGCCAATTTGGCGATTTTTATCTGGTTCCCTTCTTTATGTTATTTAATTAGTCAATTGGACCGATTAAGGTCCTAGGCCACGGTTGAACCGGTCTGGTCAGGTTCTGATAACACTGTAACTAACTCATAGACAAACTTACCTACAAATACAAGAGATTTAAATCTTACTTTCCAAATTAATTATGTAAACCATAAACAATAGTTTTCAGTTTTCACAATTTTGAAAGAAAATAAAATTTCAATAAAGCATGGATGAGATCGCCAAGAAATAGTATCAATTATATATTATTCAAGATTTATGATTTTACGAACCAAAAACACATATCTAATGTAAATCAAGTATTTTTCCAACAAAACGAATCATGTTTTTTACAAGAAATCAAAACCAGTTGTAGATCTATAATATATATATGAATCATGCTTGATCGTATAGTTTTTTGTGTGATTTCCCATGCATAGATCTCATTTCGTTCTAACTCGATCTACTATTTTTCCTCTCATTTATTCTCTTTTCAAGTCTTACTTAGGTTTTCTGGGGTTAGAATGTGCAAATAAAATCCTAAAACTGATCCCTAGGGAATTTATAGTATCAAAAATCGGGTCTAGCTTCGCATGTGCGTCTAGATGATAGCAACTCTCTATCCAAAATTTTTAATTTTCGTCTAGGTACACTTATTTCATCTAGACGCAAGTAATTTTTTGCTTAAATTTTCAACTGGATTTGACCTAGTTAGTGGTCGATTTACGAAATTTTCATGAAATACATTTTTGTATATCTTGAAATCCTCTTTCCAATGCCATAAGAATCAGCTCAATCAAAAATTAAAGTAAAAAATTATAATCAAAATACTGAAATAATGTCAAATTCTTTTCAAAATGTGTTTCTAGAACGCCTCTAAATTTCTTTTCTTCAACTTCAAACCTCAAAATATAATAATATTTTCATATATCTATGTCTTATATAAAGTTCTAAAATATAATAAAGCTTTCTAAAAAATTCTAAAATTAATGATTTCTAACGTTAAAAGTAACAATCTCTTTCAAATTCTTGTCATTATTTTTTCCTCCACTCTCACCGCCTCTCGCCAACTTTTTTGGTCCCTCCCACTCTTATTTCCTTGTTCTAATTCTTTGTACTTATCTCTTACTCTCTTACAATCTCTTTAAGATTTCCTTTAATACATTCTTCTGTAAAATCCTAACTTCACAAATGCATCCAATTTATTATTTGATTTCGCCTAATCCCAAAATCACTAAAACATTAAAAATAAATTATACCACCACTCTAATAATCGTTAAATTTTTTTTATTAACTTCTTATAATATTAATGTGGTTTCATCTGAAAATCTCGCTTTAGGCTCCAATTTGTGTTAAGCCACCCTTGATTCATCTACATATAGCATAACTTGATTGTATAATGAAAGAGAAAAAGTTTTACCGAAGTCAATGAGATCCACTTTACCTATATATTGTATTCTAATTGGATGGTGACATCATGTGATAGAGATAACATGTTGTAAGTATTGCAATGAATATTTTCTCCTAATTAGGTCATGTTATGACATTACATCCACCTTCCTTAATTATGAATTAAATTTTAATTTATACTTTCAACTATTAATTTTTTGTGAAAATTTGTCAAAAGTCTAGGAGATGCTCTTTGAAGCCAATAAATACAAGTAATGTAGTTTTTAAGGCATTAAATATAAATATATATCATGTGTTTATTTTATCATCTAATTCAATCTAATTGAATTATTTTATTTTAATTACAAAAATACCCTTGGAGGTGGATATGGTAGCTTTTACATCTAAAAGAGTTGATGTGTTTCATGTACCTATGTTGCTACCCCTAAGAGAAGGTAAAACTAGATCTAGAAGGCGATATACCAGACAACAATTAAAACTAGTTGCATGAGGTATCTCCACTATGTGCCTCAAAAATTAAAGATCAACTTTAGAGGAAATACTTAAGTAGCTCCAAAGACGAATACAATGACAAATTGTGCTCGACGGCTGGAAGCTCTATATGGGTGTGATTTTTGAATACTTAATTATAGGGTTACGTGGTGTTTTATTAAATTGTCAAACACATAGAATAAAAAATTTATTGTCCACCCCTATTAGTGTAACCCCATCTAATGGTAATAAATGTTTATTTTTTCTTTTTAAATTTCCCATTTACCATGATGCATCTGTTTTTGACATCATATCAATCTTATATAGAATAGCATACAATTTCTTATTTAATGTATGAGATTTCTTTTTGTGTCGAGATTTACAAGAGACAACTTGTCACATATTTAAAAGACTAATTCCGAAACTTGATTTTCTTTTTTTGGGGCAAGTACCCAAATTTGATTTAGTGCTATACTAGAAGAAGATATGTACTTCAATGGAATCTTTTGAAGCATTATCCCTTAGTACTATTTCTAACGATGCTAAAAGGCTGAATAAAGTGTCGTCATTACTTTTTTTTTTAGTGGAAAAGAATGGACGGCTAGTAGGTAGTAGTTTTTTGGACGTGATTATGAAAGTCTCTTCACTTTAAAATGTCTGATTTAAACCATAACTATTAATTCGAAAAGACAACCTATCACCACAATATCACCAAAACTAAGCAATAAATTTCATTGCTCCCGTGTATCAAACTCTACTTGAAAATCACATGAAAATAAAAGACGATTCTAAACGGATAGTACTTACCATTAGACTATCAACTCAAGTGATTGTCATTACTTATTTAGATCCTCATCTTAGCTTTTTAGTAGTATGACCAAAAAAAAAATCCATAGTATGAAATAATTCAGGAATTCTACCATTAATTTTGAACAATAACACGTTTTACGAAATTTTATGTATGACAAGCAGCACTAGTGTTGAAAATTGGAGGCACAATTTAATACTAAATTAAGATATCAAGTGAAGTATGGAAAAATGAATGCCCGGTTTAGTTTTTAATTGTCGAACTTGAATCCCCTCAATTTGAAATTATGTCAACTTTGTTCGAGTTTATTCATCCTCGCATATCAATTGAACATCTAACCATTTTTATATAAGTTCTAATTAAAAAAAAATTAAACTTTAAAACTAAATTTTCTAAGTTGAAACTTGAGAGATCATTATGAAAGTGACTTTTTTTTTTGGCTCAACAATTAAGGATATTCGACATAACTTAAGCGCATCTTGACTAATCTCTTTTTCGGTCTGATAAAAAACAAGTCATCTATGCCGGAATTAGAATATTCATAAGAGATAAATCTGTCATAATTTATGTCTAAAGAGTTGTCAAGATCTTTATTACCATTTGAGCTATTTTTTAATCGAGATGCACATAAATCGACTCAAACACTTGTGATTGGGTCGGATCATCTTCTGATTGTAATACCAAAAAAATAATTATGATTAATTGTGCATAAAAATGGGTACATAATTAATGATGATGTATGTCATTCTATGCATAAGATGGATGCATAGGGAAAGTATCTAACAAAATTTTGAAGCACCTAAGCAAGAGTTCTGCATTAGATTATCGTCATTATTACAATCACACTTAGTCTTGAATCGACGGCTCAAAATCATTCTAAGCTATCAATAGATTCTGAAAATCTTCAGCAACGAAACAAATCCAACCGTAAAAATTCACAACACTCTCACTCTTAAAATATTAATCAGTGCTTAATTAGTTTATATTTTCCTAATCCAATCGCTTCTCTCAGGAAACCCCCTTCTCACTCTCTCTCTCTCGCCTTCCTTCTACATCCACACGCACCCTCTTCCTCCAATCCACATTTGTTGAGTGGCCTTGTATGCATCTATTATCCCTCAGCACCAAAACGAAACGTCGGAGAGAGAGAGAAAAAGAGAGCTCCAATTCTGGGAACGCCTCTTACTTTCCACAAACTGCTACTTTGAAACACGATCGGTCCGTTCATCGATCCTCATCTTTCTCAGACCTTCAGGTTATTGTCTTAACCCATCTCATTTTTTGCTTAATTTTTATAATAATCAGTTTTCACAATCAATTTACTGCCTTTTTTTTTATTTTGATTTTTGTAATTTTTGTGTGTGTTAATGCTCATTTGCATGTTGATTCAGTTGCGATAGTGGAAAGAGGGATCTGCTAATTTTGGGTTTAATTATTTTTTCAAATTTTTAAAATTTATTTTGTAGACTTTGCTAGTTGGGTTTGTTCTTATTTTATGGTTTTTTTTTTCATAGGTACCATCGAAAGATTTGATCTTTATGAGCCTTATAAAATCCTACCAGTCAAAGTCTCTTCGGTGATATTCATAAAGTTGATATAATTCTGTTTTTCTCTTCTTGGTTAGTATCATAAATTTATTTTGTTCAAATTTTAGAACATCTTTGGTGCTATTGATGAGTTGGAATATGTGAACTGAAGAAATTTTTAGCAATAATTGACTTAAATTCTTTTTTTCTGTGTGGATACCTCATATCCCCTCCTGAGATTAAAAGGCTTCTTAATGCATGTAATGTGTGGGTGCATATCTATGATATTTCTATGATCCGAGTCTAAATGATTAGAACTATAAGCTGGGAAAAGTAATTGTGATTAGAAATGACCTGCATATCTATGTTAATGTAATTGAGGAACTGAAAGTATAGTACTTAAAAGTCCAATGCTGAAATAGAGACTAACAGTTTCTAGCTGATTTAAAAAACTTAAAGGATAAATATGCCAATTCTGCCCTAGAGTTGTTCACACTTCTGAAGCAAAAGTTATCTGCATATCAGATTTTCTTTGCCTGCATTGCTCCACTTTTAGTCCCACTCTGTTTATTTTGTAGCAATGCTAAAGATGCTCTTACTTTGAAAGTTTCAGATGCTATATCTAGATGTTTTGGTTGAGGAGGAGCACTAATTCATCCTGTCAATTCTGTTCCAGTCGCTAAATTTGACTAAAGTGGGAGCCTTTCCAGTGTTCTGGTTGCATAGCAACTTGTCTGTATTCGATGGTAGTGAATACATGTTTTAAGAAGAGGTTATGGTCATTCTTTCATTCTCTTCCTCTTTTTAGATTGGCTGGCTAAATTACAATTTGCATTTCACTTTCTGCATTGCAGGCATCTGGTTTTATAAGTGACATTGACTTCACAGTTGGAGTGTGTGGAGCGGGTGCATATGTTTTCTCTTTTTAGATTTATGGGTAAATATCTGAAACTGCATGGGCTCTTTAATTTTGTGAATGTGTTGCAGATTTCCAGCTATCTGGTTGAGCTAGTTCTTATCAAATCTTGGGGGGTGTGCGAATTCAGTTTTGCCTAAACAGTGTTCTGGACGGCCAAGTGTTTTTATACTGTTCATCCCTTTGCATTTCTCTAAGGATATAAATTGGCTGTAATGCAAGGACAGAGGAGGGCCCTTGATTCTGTTCCTGAAACCGTGGATCTTAACCAGGAATCTGTTCCCAATAACACTATTGTGGATGAGTCGGCTTGGAACAACATGCTAAATCCAGTAGAAAGCCGGTTGTCAAATTACATGCATTCTTCTGGTGAGGGGAATTCTAGTTGCATTAATGCCAGTCATAATTCTCGAAGTTTCAGTGGCTGGGACCTGGGTGCATCTAGTTCTGGTGCGAATTTACGAGACCAGATCTCTAATGATGGATTAGAGGTGGAACATGGTTGGTCATCTGCATTTAGTGCTCGAGCTGGGGTTGATACAATGATAGATGGACGATTTGAACCATCTAATTTCCGTGAGAGTGGTAGTAGTAGCTCTGGTGGCGCACCGATTTCTGGTGGACATTTGAGCATGCAGAGTTCGGGTACGAATCGTATTTCTCTGAATGTAAATTTAAATTCTGGGTACATGGGCAACATTGATGATGGTGGTTGGGATGGGGTAGCTTCTGACAATGTTGAGACTTCTTCTGATAATTCTGGATACTTGGTAGAGGATGAGGGTGGATCAGGTTCTTTTTCGAGCAGCTGGGGTTTATCCTGCAAGAGAAAGGCTCTTGAAGGTACTTCTGCACAGTCTTACTCAGGTGGAAGCTCAAGCTGCTTTCCACAATCTGAGCACGTTGCACGACATACTGTTCCTGCTCGTAATAATGCTTCTAGCAGCTTAAATATAACTTCACCCCCGATAATCTTGCCCAGGGTTAGTAACTCTGAACAGCTGAACACGAGAATTGGGGTTGGTACAAGAGGAGCCACATTTGATGTATCTCCTACTTCAAGTGTTACTGGAATTGCAGAAAACTCCACAACAAATTTTGGTGTTAGACTGCACGTGGGACAGCAGGAATCTGGTCAATTTGACTTACCATTGACAGGGACCGCCATAAGGCGTTCAAGCGTTTGCTCTTCTGACCAGGCATCTAGAGGTATCACATTCTCTGATTCTCTGGATTTGAGACCAACAGCTTCAGTACCAGTTGATTCAAGTAATCCGCCAAATCAGCCTCATTTAATGAATGGTCCTGGTTTGCCAAGAAATATGCTTCCAGTCCCTTGGAATGGAGCTTTTAATCCAAGAGCTGGAAGTTCATCAGGTTCTCATATGCTTTCAGAGGATAGAGTTGGTGCAGCATGGGATGAACCAAACTTGAGAAGCACACTGAGAAATAATGCAGCAGAGCATTCCATGTTTGTTTCTGCAACTGAATCGAGAAATTTGGTTCAAGACCCAGCTAACTGGAATTTAGCTGCTGGAAGTTCAAGCTCGTCAGGAGGTGTTCCTTCCAGTTCTCGAATTCGCATCGGCTCCGGTTTACGTTCTTTTCCTCATGTTTGGTTTCCTCATCACAACCCCCCAACACAAAATAATCAGAGATTACCAGAATTTATTCCATGGCCTCCATTTACTTCTGTTGAATCTGACTCTGGAGGTCAGAGAGGTCAATTTTCACCGTGGCCTTCAGGCCCATCTTCTTCCTCTGAGGTGACAGCCATGTCACCTGGACCTAGTAGCCGGGGCCATCATCAGCCCCATCCAAGGTCAGCGTTTTTGATGGAGGTACCAGCTGATGATGTTAATGGTTGGCGCTCTTTAGCTGCCGACATTGAGGGGAGACAGAGGCTGGTATCTGAGGTTTGTATTCTAAATTATTCCTTATTGATATACGTCATTTTTCACACTTGTGATTTCTTTACACCATTTCTCTAGGATATAGAAATTGGTATGCTACCTTTGTACTTAAATCTGGAATATTGGCACTGCTTATGCATTGTGAATTCCACAGAAATTTGCGTTACATTTATATTTACAGTTCAGCAGATTACAGCGGTCGGTGTAATGTCATGATGACTGCAGCTGAATTTGGATATCTGTAACATGTATTTATCAGTGTTATTTTTAGCATTACTAATTTGGCATCATCATCCCTTTCATTTTATTGTATATTCATTTATTTCTTCAGCCTCAAGATGTTTCCAAAACATCATAACATCACAACAAACGAATTTCTTTTGTAATGGTTCTTTTCCTTTTGATGGTCATTACTTGTTTCATTGTGGGACATAATCTTGGTTTCTTTGTTCTTTTTAACTATGTTGATCCTATTATGTCCGAGATTTCTTTCTTATTCTTTATTTTACTTTATTTTTTCATTTTTCTCATAATTTTACAATGGAACACTTAATTGTCTTTTGATGATTGTCAAGTGTTGTATTAGTTGCTACTTAATTTCTGTACCTGTAGATGTCTTCATTTTAGTGATTTATTTTCACGATAAATCATTTACACCATATACATTCTCGTACAAACGCATTGGAAGTTCCAGTTTGCCCCCTTGGAATAAGTAATTATTGGACAGGACATATGTCAGTCTTCTATGGGATGTATCAACTTTTATGGGCTATACATGGCATTCTGTTTCCTTTGTCTTTTCTTTTAAACTACTGTACCAGGTTCATATTACCGAGGCATAAGGACCAAAAGGCCAATTTGCTACAAAACTTGTGGGATTAGGAATTGTTTAGTGGGCCTTATGATACTGAAAATCTACCATATGGGGAAGTAGGACATAGAACTACTTGAGGGTAAAACATCTCCTGATTTTATTTTACTTCATTGCATTTTTATCGCTGTTTTGGCATTAGTTTAGTGGTTGCTGTTGCTGTTTGCTATTTATATAGTTGAATATTACACTAAAAGCTTTCCATTGGCTCCACTTTGTGGTAGTCATTTTGATCTGTCCGTTTAGTTTTTGAGGAGTATCTGAATGTGCTTATATATGGATGATCGTGCCTACATTCTTCTTGCTCGATCCTAATTTTGTGATACCTTATGTTTCATTGAAAAAGAAAATGAACCTAATTTTTGCTGCTGTCGGAGTTGATTGTTTCTCTTTTCTTTTAAGAAAATTTGTCAAAGTTGAGCTGACAATTTTTGTCTCGCCTCTATGGAACAGATTCGTCAAGTTTTGAATGCTATGCGGAGGGGCGAGAACTTACGCGCTGAGGTTTGGTTTTTGACTTTATGGTGATTAATAAAATTGGTCTTATATGCTGTGAGGTCCTTGGAATATATACGATACAAAAAGTAGCTTCTAACAGTAACATGTTCGCTGATTCATGACCTTTTCCTTGCACAGTGGTGGACATAGCTTTTGACAATATTCCTGTGAGTTGTTTTCCTCGAAATTAACATAGAACGCCAGACAGTTAGTTTTTTTAAAAAAAGGTGATAGAAAACTTGGAAAATTAGTGTCAGCCCCCATCAATTCAGCTTGTCAAATGATGTTTCCAGTTGCCAACAAATTCTGTTCCGGATATTATTTGGTCAACCTAAGGAGCCAAATTAATCTCCCCACTTTGTTGACATAGGCTTGCTTTTTCTTGTTGCATTTTTTGCTTTCCCAGGTAGGGCCCATATGGTCTAATCAGGTATGGAAACCTCAAATATTCTGTCTGACAAGCAGGAGACAACAGTATTGGACCAGCTCTCTCTTCATTCCAATTCAAAACTTAATCATCTGGTTATTTTTTTACAGCCTCTCACTGCTTTGTCTGGTAGGTTTTTGATCTAATGCCTTTTCCCCCAACTCAAATATCCTTTCTAATTGTAATAAATTCGGTGGCTGGGGCACCAGACTCTATTATGGCTTTTTATGACCACATTCTCCATAGGGCCCTCTTATCTCTTCTTTCTTCGAGCTCATATTATGGAAGAGGGAATTGAGAAGAAGGTATCATCAACAACTAGTTTTATTAAGGGGTAGCTCATGATGTTCATATCGATATATTATGCACCTCAGCATCTAACATTGGGTAGACCTCATACATTAACTGTCCTAGTTGTGCCACATCTTTTGTTTCATTTCTTCTAGAACAATCACACAATTTTTTGATTATGGATCTACTACCAGAAATTCATTGCGTAATCTCAGCTTTCAATGTGTATTCTTGAACAATCCCATTTTTCAATTATTCAACCCATTTCATTTTACCAAGTTCAGGGTTAGCCAGATTAGTCGGCATTTATATGTTTCGATGTTAGTTTTGTTGGTTGGTTAATTGGCCACATTTTATTCATGAAATGGGCTGGATTGGTATTAATCTGGATACAACAAAATCAGGTCGTGTAGTAGTCCATTGCTCATTATTTAATTTGATAGGACCAAGCTGCAAATACTTTGGATCTCTCAATGACTCCAATTTGGATCGCTTCGGTGGGAACCTTGTTGGCTTGTGAGATGTTATATGGATGAAGAGAAATGCCTTAGTAGTCTTTTGATTGATACTGAGGATGCAGTTATGTCTGACATTTGTTTTGACCTGCATCTGTCTGATGATATGGCAGGATTATATGCTTTTTGATCCATTTATAAATGGGGTTGCAGAGTTGCATGACAGGCATAGAGATATGAGGCTTGATGTCGATAACATGTCTTATGAGGTAATGCAAACTATCTTCCTCTCAACTAAATCCTTGGTGAAGGTTGCCTCTTAACAGCATGATTGGGATATCAGGAATTGTTGGCACTGGAAGAGCGCATAGGAAATGTGAACACTGGTTTGAGTGAGGAAACTATTTTGGGTTCTATGAAACAGAGAAAGTATCTTTCCATTGCCATCGGATCCTTGTCAATTTTGGAACCATGCTGTATATGTCAGGTGAGAGCACTTTCTACAACTACTCTAGAGAGAGAGAGAGAAGGGGTAGTTTTGTTTTTTCTTTCCTTCATTTATTTATTGGCCGAATTTCACTTTATGCGTTGAAAGATTTCAAGTTTTTCACTTTGCACCTTCAAAGATTAAATATTCTATATTGCAGAAAAAAATAACAGAAACTAACAGAAGAAGGGTCACATTGCAACACTTTTAATACATTGAGGATTAATGTGAGAAATTTAATCTTTGAGCGTGCAAAGTGCAAAAAGTCCTTATTTATTTATTTTGGGTGGGGGTGTTGGTGTTTGCCTTTTTCTACCCTAGGAAAAAAGGGATGAGAAGGGTGCCGATTATTAGCCAGCTTCTTTCACTGATTTATTTGCAAAAAAATTGTTCCTCACTTTGAACTTTTACAATGCCAGGAGGAATATATTGCCGGAGATGATATTGGAATGTTGGATTGCGGGCACGATTTCCACACCAATTGCATTAAACAGTGGTTGACACTGAAGAACCTCTGCCCCATTTGTAAGATGACTGCCTTGCAGAATTGATCGCGACGCCCCTACTGCTATCGGTTTCCAAATTGTTTTCCTCCCTGCGAACCAGTCATTACACCATTGCTTTGGTTGGTAACATATTGTTCTATCTTAATCCTCTACCTTTTCACTGCTCATGTACTGTGTGGGTTTCTAAAAGGTATAGAGGACTTCAAGCTACCAAAAAATTTGATAACTAGAGAAAGGTATTTTTCTGTACCTTTGGATACATTGAAGCTTTTAAGTTATAAACATTTTGCTGAAATGATGATATCAGTGACATTATCAAGTTTTTAGAACAAGGTGGGATGTGATACTAATTATTTAACAATCGAGGCTTTATTTTATTTAACAAGCGTTACGCTTTTATATTTTTCTGTTAGTATGTTGAATTTCGCTTGTGCGGTTATTACTTTGTAAATGAAACATTGTTTTTGGCTGTCTGAGTCAACAATGGCATGGCATTTTGTTTTTGGCTTGGGTAAGATTGCAGTAAGCGAAAAATTATTTTTTAGTACCGTACTGAAATGCCTATAGAATAAGTGGTGAAGTTACAACTTAATTTGTCCATCCTCCACTTTTGTGTATATGGGATTCATTGACGAATTCTCTTCATAATTGTGTTTGGTAAGTAAAATATACATATGAGACTCAAATATTAATTGTAATTATAACCAAGTATTTGTCATGTAATTGATTAAATTAGTCTATCCAATCATTTGTAATAGGGTAGATTCGGGATATAAAAGTCTTTTTACCATTGTATCTTAGGTTGGTTAATTTCAAACTAACCCTCCATGGTTTGTTGAAACTTATATTAATGGGTTTAATTGTTTGGCCCGGTTATGACCGGGATATGAAACTTGAGTTTAAAAAAGGTGGTATATCAGACCACTAGTCATAATCCGTGCTTGAAGGCACGATAAAATATAAATTCGAGCATTCAAAAAATAGATTTTAATATATTAATTTTTTAAAAAATATATTACCTACAAATTAATTAAATATATAATAAAAATGAGTGATGTGATATTTTTAAGAAAAAAATATATAAATAATTGAACATGTGATAGAAATGAGTGTTGCGATTTGACGTTTGAGTTTAACAAAAGGATGATGGATGAGGTAAGTGATTAGTGATGGTTTTGAGGGGAAAAATATGACTGACATAAAATTCAACTTCCATCCTATTTTATTATATAGATTTTACTTAAATCCATCCTTTCGAACACGCACAAACATATCAAACAAACAGCCCCTAACGTCATTGACAAACCTTCTCTTCTCCAAACAAGTATCCAACAATGTCATCACTCTGAGCCCATGAGACCACCTAGACAAGGGGTCTTGACCTTCACCCACGGTGTCACGAGTCGTCTGGAAGACAAATGTTACTATGCTTTGGTTTGGTTTTGGACCTAACAATTATATATCTTTCAACATTTCTAGGCTTGTTTAGATGAATTTTGGGGAGGGGTTTAGATTAGTTTCTCCAAACCTAAACCCAAACCCAAATTACTTTTTATAAAAATGAGATTTAACATTCAATTCGATTCATCTCATATTTGGTATGTAACACACACGTGTAGGATTCAAGGATATATCATAATTATTAATAATTATTTGTCTTGTAAATAATTATTTTATCGTTGATCAATTCAATTTATACTCATATTAAAGAGTACAATTATCTTTTGCATCCTTAACATCTTAACCCATATTCTCAAACTCATCCCCTCACTAGGTTTGACTAAACCCATGATCATGAGTTCAATTTTTGGGCCAACTACGATCCAAACATAAGAGTTGTGGGTCTTTTGGACTATTTTTTTTTTCAAATTCATCTTGTCAAATTCCTCATACCTTTTTACCAAACAACCCCTAGAGATTTGAAGTATCCAAAGATGATGAGGTCCATAAAAATACATTAGGATTACCTACAATGCACAACAAGTGCGCATTTTTTCGTAATATAAATTGTCAGATTTAAACTTTGTGTTGAGAGGGCATAACCATTGACAAGAATAAGGCCATCACTTGACCATTGTCAGCTAGTTTTCCTTGTGCTCCATCAATTGCCCTCAAGATTGATGCCTTCATTTGACCACCTTCGGTAGGTTCCCAATCCCATCAGCCAACCATTGGTAAATTTTCACTATGAAACATTCAATTAGGCAATGTGTTGTATGGTGTTTTGTATAACGATTTAAAATTTGTTCAATTCATACTCATTTTATTATATTTTTGTATAGTCAGATTCGTATTGTATATAAACCGTATATAAGTTATGTTTAGCGGATTCGTGTTGGTTTTGGTCGGATTTGTGTTGACCTATTTATTTGATAAAGCTAAGGGGTTCAACCGTTTACCACTTAAACAAGCTAAGGTTTAAACCAGTATTTTTTTTTTAGTTCATCGGTTAAAAGTGTCTGAACTAGTTTTGTGCATCTCGACTAATCTTCTACCCAGACCAGTCAAAGACAAGTCATCCATGCCGGGAGTAGGGTATTTATGAGAGATAAATCTCTTATAACCTGATCGCAAGAGATTATCAAAATTCGAATTCAAAATATTTGAGTTTATAGTTCGTCCCTATTAATACTTAAAATGACAAAGCATAACACGAGGCAATGTTAATAGAAGCTCGAGGCAGGCAAGGGAGAAGCTTCTCCTATTCCTGAGATCCGGAAAAGAATAGGAAATCCCAATGTCAAGAATTCGCCATTAACTAGTTGACAGTCTGAACCTGCACAATGGAAAAGCAGCAGTCTGGAACGAAAGCAAGCGATCCAGCCACTAGCTACCTTGAAGTTTGCTCAACCCAGTTTTTGAGATCTATAACTAACAATAAAAAAAAAATTAAAATAACAAACAATTTAAATAGCTTGTCGTGATGAAAGAACATAGGCAGATATAACAGTTGTTTCAAAAATAATATAGAATCTCTTCCACAACAGTTTGGATTGAATTTGTTTTTAAGAAATATTCTATTTTTTCTACGACGTTTTGCATGTGGGCAAAGGGAGATGTGGGCCCATTTCTTCATGTATGCCACTTAATCAATTTATGGAGCTCTTCTCTTCGGCAAACATCTTGGGGGTGGAGAGAGAGATTCTTGGACGTTGATACCTCTACATGGATATCTTTGAGCCCTAAAGCTTACATTTTTCTATATAAATCTTTCACTCCAAACCAATAAATATACCTTCTAGTGTTTGGAATTGGTCGAAATGCGCATAGATAGCTCGCCTTTACCAGACTAGAGAAAAAATTAGTAGAATTGTGAGCAAGTTAACATGTACATCCCTGACCTTTGAATTAAAAAACATAAGTATTTGGCCTTGATACATGCTCGTCGCAAGCTTCAAACATCATATTTCACCTTAGCTTGTCAATTTTTATGTTTCGACAATGTTTGGATGTCCGACCACGACACGATTAGATTCGGTTCAACTGTACTCGACTTGCCTGATTAAAGAATCAAGCTCAAACTTGCGTTCGACCTAAATTAAACTCAAATTCATGTTCCTGATCAAGATCAAGTCCAACTTGCTTCAATAGTTATGTATGTGGAATACAATATATGTTTGCGAGCCAAATACGCCATTGTTTTGGATGAACTCGTTTATTAAATGAGTTTTAAAGTTGGATTTGAGTTAATTCGTTTGATATATACCATATAAGCTTTAAACGAGTTTCCATTTCAATTCCATCTTAAAAATCTATTCTTGAAACAACTCGTTTCATTTGCACCCTAATTTCAACTCAGAAAAATAATTTTATTAAATAGTTTCTTAACTATCAAGAGGGTTTAAAATTATATATAAAATAATTGTACCTAATCTACAATGGTCTGCCTATCATAGAGTCTAAAGAGAGATTACTGGTTTTAGAGTGGTATAAACATATGGGATAAGCAAAAATAGTACAAAATCTTTTTTTATACCGCGTTAGAGAGTGGAAATTAAGTTGATTTTAAAGTAGTAGTAGTGCTTTGTAGAAAGCATTGCGGTTAAGACAACTAAGAGAATCAAAATCATTACAAGTATATGTAACGCTCCAATTTTATCCCCTTAAGTTGGCATTAGTCTCGTGATAAGAATATATTAAATACATGCACATCATGTTCTTCTAGAAAAGGAAAAGATAATTAATGGATAATATTATTTAAATTTAATTTATTGACATCATTTACTGATATAATCCATCAAGATTTCATTCGCAACAAGGTAGCTGTAGGGAGAACTTATGGGCTGAATTAAATCTATTTGGTTGCGGGTCTTAACAAATAATAGAGACCATTGTCAATCCAATGAGTATGAATGATTGAGTCAACAAATTAGGTACAAATAGTTTGGGAAATTTGGAGGTCGGTCCCCCTATATGGACTTGTTTGGACTTAAGTCCGTCAAGTAAACTTATTTGTTATGAAGTCCATTTTTTGTCAATTTTACCATACTATCTATCCCTTTGCTTTAGAAGTGAAATAAAACTAAAAATTAAAAACTCCTAAATCTTAGGAGTTTGACTAACATTAAAGTATGTTCTCTCTCATATTTATCTATATCCATATATAGGTTAAGAGTTTGACTAACTTTAAAATTTTTCTCTCTCTTATCTATCTACATTTATATATAGGTTAGGTATATATATATATATATATATATATATATATATATATACACACACACACA
>CM042191.1:30691779-30703059 GCA_023539305.1 Ilex asprella
GAAGAATGGGAAGGGAAGTGGGGAGATGAATGAAGGGAAAAGTGTTGCTGGCAGCGGTGGTGGTGACTCAGATCATGAGATACATATATGGACGGAGAGAGAAAGGAGGAAGAAGATGAGAACCATGTTTTCTAATCTTCACGATTTGCTTCCTCAACTTCCTCCAAAGGTAATTCACAACCAGCTTCTTCAAGATTGAGTGGTTGATGGAAATTGTGTACTTGTTCATGCTAGGGTTACCTTTACTTTTCCCTAGCTCCTTCTCTCTCTCTCTCTCTCTCACACACACACACATACAGTTTTGATAGACATCAAGCCATTAGTTGTTTCTATAGAAGAAAAGGGATTGAAAGGTACCTTTTGTGACATATAAACCATGTTTTTTGAGCTTTTCATCGGATCTCTTAATGGAAAGTTGGTCCTTTTCATGTTCTTGTTATTGATGGCCTTTCTAAATAGAGTATATCTGAGGAGAATCTTCTGATCCAAATCACTGACTACCTGGTTCTCTATAGATACCAAGAATCCAACTTAGATCACCATTGCCTTTGTAAAGGTTTGAAAATCCTTCTTTTATAGGGTATTCATTCGACATGAATCCGGGTACATATGGATTACACCGATGATGCAGTCCTGCAGAAGATTTATTACAAGATTGACAATGGAAGTATTTCGAACTTAAGATCATATAATCAACTCCAAGTTAAGGTTTTTTGAATTGTAGTTGGTTTATTTTTTTCTTGGGCAAACACTAGATTGTAGTACAATAAAAATTGTTGACAATTTTTAATACTGCACGTCAGTGTACAAGATTTTCGTCACTGTGAGATTATGAAAATGTTAGCGTATGCACTGTATGCGTAAGAACTGTTTTTGTGACTCTAACACTTAATGGCTTAGTCACAATAAAAACCTATGATTCCAATTTCTTTTCTCACATCTATACATGTTCAAGTTTATGCAGGCTGACAAGTCCACCATTGTTGATGAAGCTGTGAACTACATAAAAATCCTACAACACACACTGCAGAAGCTTCAAAAACAGAAGTTGGAAAGGCTCCAAGGTGTAACAAGCCTCAACTATGGTCCCTCTATAATCATCCCACAAAAGATAGCCGCGGACTCGAGGGAAGCATTCTTGGCTGATCAAGGATCTTCAAGTAACTTGTTCATCACTGCAAGAAACTCATCGAACTCATGTTCGATCCCTCGATTTCCAACCATTTTTCAGACATGGACTTCTCCTAATGTCATCTTGAATGTCTCTGGTGAAGATGCGCACATTAGTGTGTGTTCTCCAAAGAAGCCTGGACTCTTGAGCACCATCTGCTATGTCTTGGACAAGCACAAGCTAGAGGTGGTATCAGCTCATGTCTCATCAGATCAGACTAGGAGTATGTTCATGATTCAAGCTCATGTAAGTCTGTTTATTAATTATCTTTCTTCATCAAACACTTTTTACTACCATGTGTTGTTTATTATTCATAGATTCTATTTCTTAATGTCAAAACTACTGCTGCCCTAATGTGTTTTGGATGAACTTGAACATAAGCAAATTGTGTGCAAATGTTATATGATGAACCCCAAACTTATTGAAGCGCTAGGGTTTCTAATTTGTATAGAAATACAGATTTGAGGCCTATCTAACCAAGATTTAAACACTAAACATAACCCGCGAAAAATCAAACTTCATGCACGAGGCTCCCTATTGCAAGGTATCTGAGAGATACGTGGAAGTTAATCTTCCTCTTATTTTGAAGAATTTTATTCTCGGGACTCGAATCAGTAATGAATTACTATAGTGGATGAGCATTTAAACATAACAGACAATTTTCCGGAATATGCCATTAATATGTTTAATTATTACTAGCTTCCCATCCAGACACACACACGAGAAGAGTGTGAACACATTTTCCATTTGAAAGATATACTTGTGCTATTTTAAATTAACAGGTAATTATTTGAAATATGGCATTACTATCTATATAATCATTACTAAAAGACGAGGCACATTAACCATTAACAGTTGTTCACACACACGCGAAACATATGAGAAATTGTGTCGAGACTAACATATAATCATTACGCACTACGTAGGCACACATGATTCCTATGTTATAAGTATTATTTTGTTTAAAAAACATACTTGTGTTGTTAAAAAAGAGCATGAAAATATGACAGTTTTTAAGGAAAATTGAATTTACTATTTGGGTTACAATTTGAGGGACACACAAAGAGACAGATATGAATTCATGTCTTTTTCAGGTGAGAGAATTAAAGATAAGAAACAATGTTAATTAGTACTTTGTAAGTCCTGTAGCCTAACATGTTACTTAAATTTTGTTCTGATCATATTAATCAGGCAAGTGAAGCTCCTGATCAAATCCCTGAGGCATTTCCAGTGGAAGAAATATTCAAGCAAGCTGCAGGAGAGATAATGCTATGGGCTAATTCCTGATGACACTACAAATTCAAAGACCTAAAGATCAGCATACCATCATGAAATTTGGTCATAAGCCTTCCTTCTGAAAGTTTGAGGTTGATTAATTGCATACTGGTTTTGGTTGATCAGGTGTGTTTTACCAAAGCTGCATATAAACTTCATCTTTCTAATCCATGTGCTTCTCAAGACCTCCATTTTGGGGATGCTAATCTCTTTTGTTTCTCAGAAATGTCAGTTTATGCTTTCATATGTGATATTGTTAGGTTCAGTTCTCTCTCTCTCTCTCTCTCTCTCTCACACACACACACACACACACTGTGTATAAGAAGATTAAATATTTATAATTTTGATGTCTTCAGTGTTAGGGTTTTATTGTTACTGTCATCATTTATCGTTATTATTTGTATTTGTCTACCTTGAATTATTTGGGTGTTGTTCTAACACGAGACATAAATGTAAATGGAATATATATAATTTGATGGATATGTAACTGAGGTAGGCTTTCCTGCTATGACGATGAATCGATTAAATTCATAGTAAGATATATATGGACACTATGTATATTTAAAGTTTTTTGCACAGACGATGCTCGAAGAAGAAGAAGATGAAGAAAATAATGTTGCCCTCCATGAATTGTTTTCCAATGATAGAGACCTTGGTTCCTGAGACAAGAGCATGGTTTTCATCCTTATATTCAAGGTCTGATTCGATACATTGTCATTCTTTTTCCATTCATATGATCATTGCTGTAAAGGCTGTGATACATTTTTTACAGTGCAAAGTTTAAAGGGGCTTATTGTCTAATGACATGGCCTTTGTAGTGGGATAGTTTTCGTCAGAAAGGTTAGAGGATTAACATCGTGAAAGATACTGAAATAAAGTTCGTTTTCCGAATCCAATCCTTTTTTATTATACTTTCAATCAATTTCACTCAATAATAGATTTATTTTTGAATGAAATTGAATTACAATGTAATGGAGAGTCTCTTAATGCCTGCTTTCCCCCTCAAGTTAGAAAGAGAATTCATAGGTAAAAAAGTTGCAATCCCGAGTTTACGTGTACAAATGCAGCATGGTTGGCTCGATTTTGGGTAGGTAAAGAAGTTGCAAGCATTTTGAAGATGGAGAAGTGTATGAGTAGGATTGGATCCGCTTGTTCTTCTAGCTAGCCTTCAGGTAACCGCTATTACTTTGGCATACACATGAAATGCTAGATAGAACAAGTGGACATGATGAGAGATTCCTATCATATCATGGCATTAAATGCAGACTAGTATCGGACAATGCACTATCGTTTATGCAGTTTTATACTTGTGTGCGAAGAGACTATATATAGTTTGTAGTTTCAACTTGGGACTCATAAATCATAACGGAATAATATTACCTCTATGCCAACTCTCGAGAGCCAAATTACATCTCCTGAAACTTTTTTTTTTTTTTTAATTTCTCTCAAATTTAAAATAATTACTATTAGTCCAAGTAGAAGTTATTATGAATAGATAACCAGTCAGTAATGAGAGAAATATTATCATAAGAAATTAAAGAGAAATATACTCTAGGGAATCAATAAATGGCATCTTCTCTCTCTCTCTCTCTCTCCATTGGAAAGTAAAGTAGAACATATTAGATAGAATTCCCAGAGTAAGAGACATCGGCCTTTAAACATTGCCCAGTCTGGGGTGGGGGTAAATCAAGCTCCAAAATGGATCCCAATTGTTGTACTCCAACGTTTGCCAGGATATCCGCACACTAGTTTTCTTCTCTGAGAGTATAGATGATAGGATATAGGTCAATTCCATCAGACGTTTGTAGCTTGCAATGATGGCTCTATTTGGCTGCATCTCATCTGAGTTCAGAGTGAGTAATTTAACTGCTTCTAATTAGTCAGTCTTCGCTAATACGTGTCTTATTTATCTTCTCTGTATGAGTTCTAGCCCTTTTAATACGGCCCATAAATCTGCTTGAATACTTCTTGTGTCATTCATTCTTCCATAGAAGTTTACAATATACAACATTTTTAATCATCTATGATAATTCCTCTCACACCTATTGGTCTAAGATTGCCTTTAGAGCATCCATCCGTATTCGTCTTATTCTAGCATATGAGAGGCCAAACCCAACCTAACAGTCTAGGAGGTTTCTGATAGATTCTAATTGTATGCCATGCCATGTATTTATGGAGTCCAGAGCTACTAGCCAAACTTCCCTAGCTACTATGTGTGTGTGTGATACATACAAAACTAATAATGTGTTTTGGTGTGGGACCTTTGAATCCAACACTTTTGTGAAATGCCACTATTCCTACGTAGACCTTGCGTTTGCATGCGCCCCAGTGGAGACTTTTTTGTGCACTTTATTGTCAAAGGAGGTTGAACCATCAATACAGCAAGCATGTCCGTCTGATGCCTCATCCACCATCTCTCTTTCTCTCTCTCTCCACCGTAGAATTCCTTGGAATTTCAAGTACTTGCTAACAATGGGCTTGATTCACTTGGGCCAAGGAATAGTTTTTTTTTTTTGGTTACAACATGTCTACATGTTTATGTCAATTACTCTCTAAGATTTAATAGTTGTCCATCGTAACTTAAGCAGAGTTAAAGTATGTCCCTAAAATAACAAAAATGACTAGTTCTTAGAATGTGTGAGAAATGATTGAACTTGACTAGAAAAATATTTGATACAACAGTAACGGTAGCAAAGCATCTTTTATGAACTGATCAAAAAGGGAAAAATGGGCAAAACCAAGTCACTCCATATCGAAGGCAGCACAAGAAAAACAAGAAGAAAGCTAAAGGCCAAAAATGGGGCTACTCTAAGCCTTGTATTGCCACAAAATTTACAATTTGTCCAAGTTGTTACTCTCTTTTTTCTTTGTAATTCATAAAATGTTATGTCACCATATATATACTAATTATTTCTAGTGTCTGAAGACACAGAGTAATAAAAAAAATGTCAACAGTAAACATATTTGTATTCACATTCAAAATCAAATTACAAAGATAGAGAAGAGAGCAAAAAATTTAAATACCGGTTGTAATAGGGGCAAACGGTAGTAGTGGTGGTGCAAAACGGTGATGGTTGTGATGGGTAGTGACAATTGTAGTAGTGATGGCAGTCGTGGGTGACAATAGTGATGGTGGTGAACAATGGTGATGATGGTTGTTAGTGGTGATGGTGAGGCAGCGACAGTGGTGGGGTGACGACGATGGTGGATGACAATGAGCAGCGGGTGGTGGTAGGTTATGGTTGTGAATGGCGGTGGACGATGGTGGTGGTGGTGGGGCGACGATAGTGGTGGGGCAACAACGGTGCTGGATGGTAGTGGACAACGGTGGTGATGGGATAATAATGATAGTGGTAATAAAAATAAGAATGAGATTATAATAGAGGTGGGTGGTGGCAATGGGCGAGGACGGTAGCAATTGGTGGTGGGTGACGATGATTGTTGTGTGGGTGATGGGTTGTGACAATGACAGTGGTGATAGTGGTTGTTGTAAACATAGTATTGGAGGGACAGCGATGACAATGTGGTGGCGATAGCGGTGGGGCAGTGGTAGGGCGACGGTAGAAGTGGTTGTGATAGAGGTGGTAGCGACGATAACGATAGCGGTGATGGTGGTAGGAGTTGGGCATAGACAGTGGTGGTGGTGGTAGGATAGAGGCAACAGTGGTGGTAGAGGTGCTAGGGTGACGATGGTGGTAGGATAGCAACAATGGTGGTGGTAATGGTGGTGGTAATGATGGGGTGGTGGCGGTGGCGGTGGCGGTGGCGGTGGGGGTGGGGGTAGGGCGATTTCAAACACTACTTTTTTTAAAGTGTTTATGAGAATCACTTTTGAAAAGTCACCTCAAACACACCTATAAGGAGTCTATTTTTCCTATTAAATTTGAGGAGCTAGTATTAACCGTCAGATTAACTTTGAAATAAAATTTACAACGATATGAACCGCAAAAAATAAAAATTATTTTATTTTTCTTTTGAAAATTGAATTATATTGAATTTTATTATATAGATATACTAGATATACTAATACGACTTAAATTGTACCAATTATACACAATTTATTTATGATACAAACCTCACATAACACAATTTATTATATATGAATTAATAAAAAAATTATATAAATAAATACTTTTAATAAGAATTCGCTTAGACCTTATATAAATTCATTTCACTTGACATAATTATCGGGCTTTTAATCCCATATAAAGAACTTTTCATCAACTTTTCAACTTTTTTTTAATAAAAAAGTTTTCAGCAAAATTCGTACATACAAAAAATACAGACATAAAGTCACTTATGTACCAAAAATCTAGAACCTCATTTTTCTTTTTTCTTTTTAATTGGAATTACAAAAATAATAACTTAATCATCATCAACGATCAAAATGGGACAACGTCACTGCAACCAAAATCATCCGAATTCGCAATCGAATCCAAAGGCCACGAATCGCGAAGCAATTTCAACAACATTTGCGCTTTTCTCTTCGCTCGATCCGTACAATCGCTCTGAACGAGTAACAACAACTGAGTCAACACTCCGGCGGCCACCGCCTCCCGCTGTGTCTGCTCGGAGGATGAACAGAGCGAGAGAAGAGCTCCGGCGGCGTACTCCGTGGCCCTATCGGAAATCTTCAATATTCTCTTCACCAATAGAGGTACGGTAAGAGCGTGAGCCGCAAACGCCGCACATCCTGACGGAATCCGGCAGAGGAGCTCAACCGTGGCCAGCGCTCTCTCGGCCTCGCATTTCTCGAAATCTGCTAAACGATCGATGAGCGCCTCCACAGCCCCTGCGGTCACCGCCTTGTGACGGTGTAGCTTCACCAAGCATAGCGCGAACAGTGCTTTGATTCCGGTTTTCAAAGCACGAGGATAAGCCAATGGATAGTTGAGAATTGCGACAATTCCTTCGAAGATTTCGTCGGCATTGCTGATTTGTGCTCGGAGGTCCGGCGATCTCGTCCCGGCTGCGACGTTTTCGATCATCGCAGCCGAGTTAACTCGGACATCAATCGAAGAATGGAATAGAAGAGACACGAGATAACCAACTCGTTCCGGATCCGAAGCTACGAACAAACACTCCGACTCCGAAAGCGGAAACATGGATAGAACCGCCAGTGACTCGTGATTCAACTCGGACGAGTCCGAATCCGTATTTCGAAAAACAATAGGAAGCAAAACTTCACGTGCGTTTTGACTGGAGATCACCAACCGATTCTTATCCGAGTCACGAGCGAGTCCCCTGAGTCTCCGTAGCGCTGAGAGTCTTGAATTAAACTGATTCGACTGCGATGAGGCTTGGCTCAGTAACGACCGAACCATGGCCGGATCAGCCGGTTGTTTGGGAGTCGGAATGCGTTCAACTCCGAAAGACCGGTTGGCTACGCACCAATCCTGGATAAGCCGCCGGAGTGTGTGGTTGGGAATGAGGCTAAAGTCAGTGAGCTGTGACCTGGTGACCGGACACGTGGTATTCCCGGTGGCCACCCATGCCTCTATGCTTGCTCTGTCGTAAGTCTGACCGGTACTGACGGTCACCGGATCACACATGAGCTCCAGCGAGATCGGGCACCGGAAGTGGTATGGGATCTGGACCCCCACGTCCAATGGCTCTAAACTCCCAGGCATGTTTTCCACCCCCTCTCTCTTTCTTTCCCTTTATTTATATCTTTCTCTCTCTATATCTATGTCCTTCTCTCTATATATATATAAAATGAACAAAACACACACTCACAGAGTCTGTATACTAAATCTGAGGGCTCTGCAAATTCTCTTTCACAATGGTCCGGATTGCTCTCTCTTATACGAAATGAAACAGAGGAACATACCAACAGGGCCGTAGGGGTGGTTTCTGGAATTATTCTGACTATGTACCCTACGTCCCCCACACGTGTTTTATTTACTTGAGGCTTAACCATGGTTAGGTTGGTCAAAGGGCTTTGTGCGACTAAGTGGGACCCACTTTCATTCTCAAATCTAACTCCTGTTTCCATCAATGCTCTTAAATGGCCTTCTCCTTAAGCTGGTACTAAATGGCATAATTGATACGGTTGAATTAAATGATATCATGTTGTGCAAATTAAAATTCAAATTTGTCATCTTAAATACATGTGCATCACACATTGAATGAAAAATTTTTCTTCAAAAATTAGTTTAAGTGATAACAAAAATGAGTTATAAATTTAAACGTTTTAAATTTAAATCTTTAGAGTCAAGTTATAAGAGATTTATCTTTAATATATACCCTAATCCTACCATGGATGTGCCTTTGATTTGACCGAGAAGGGTATTAATCGATGTGCGAATAAATTGGTCGAACACTCCTAATTATTGAACACAAAAAAAAATATGAAAAGTTGATTTTTTTTATCCACAAAATTATTTGTGTGGTGTATATATATTTAGGATGAAAGATTTTAATTTTAATTTCGACAACATAACAATGATCATTTTATGGTATCAAAAAATAATTTCATTATGGTTTCAAGAGTTTTAAGCACAAGTTATACTTTTTTAAAAGTTTATTTTTGGTCAAGAAGGTAGTTAACTTCATTCAAGTAGGAAGATTTTTATTACAATCAGAGAAAAACAAAGTCTTAAACTCTAACGGAGAACAACTGACCCAATTCACAGTAATAGAATCAGAAAGTGCAGCTACAACCATCTAATGAGCAGCCCTATAGAGGGCTCTTGGCTTATGTAAAAACCTAAGATCTAGATGTCTAGCGTAAGTTTTAATGTCTTTCACAAAAGCACAAAATTCCCAAGGAGGTATCCCTTCGGTTGAGCTCAACTTAATAACTTCTTGATTATCACTCTCAATTGAGCAAAACCGAAGATTTGATACATTTGCAAGTAAACATGCCTCTCTTACTGCTGCCGCCTCTGAATATAGACTTAAAACTGCAGGAATTTTCTTTCCGATTCCGTCCAAAAATATATCATTTGGAGTTACAATTGTTTGAGATAATTTGTGATTAATTATGAATAAACTCTAATCAATTATAACTTTACATTTAAAAGTAATAATTTTCATGATCGATCATATTATTTAGGATCGATCATTTTTTTGACAATTGTAACTTGTATTTCAAAAGATTGTAAATTATTGCCCTTAAAAAATTATAAATTCCAATATTATACCAATTTCGATATTGTTGTCTTCATTGCAATTATAATATTAAAAATTGTTTTTTTTTTTTGCATTATATTTTCTGTTGTCAACTAATCATAAAGTGACAGGTATAAAATTTTGTTGTTTATTTATTTTATTTTATTTATAATTTTTAAAATTAATGATTACAAATACTTCAAACAATACCTATGACTGAGAATCACTTTCCATAAATTTCCCAAAAATAAAATCTCAGGACCATAGTGCCATAAACATATCCCTATTGAAATTACTGTGTAAGGTTGATTTTGCATTATTGATTCGGAGTGGGGTTTGCTTTATGTCCTTATGGTTTAGCGTTTTCTCTGTGTGTATGGAGTGACATTTACTATATTTATATGCTTTTCTCTTTGCTTTTTATGCCCTTACTTATGATTATTGGTTTTTTCTCTTTGTATGCCCTTATCTTTTGGTATTTACCAGGGCAATCTTTTTCTTTTAGCCAAACAACGTTTATTGTTCCAATTAAAGAATTGGTTGCGATCAAAAAAAAAAAATTTAAAGAATTGGTCTTTCGAAAGGGTAAAAGACTTAATGTTATGACTTATGAACGCATTAATAAATTAAGAAAGGTTGCCCATTTTGTCACACAACTAGGTTTGTCAACAGTATTGTGAATGAATCATGTATAATCGATATATCAATAACTCATATCGTGTATTTTTTTTGAATTGATTTTACTCATACCCAATTTGTTTATTAATCGTGTCCTGTTGAGTCCACTCATTTACGAAACGAGTAGTTTAATAAAAACTCAAACTTTCAAATTTTGTGTTGTGTTTGTGTCGCATAAACTTGTCGTGTCATATTTTGATATTTCTATATACAACTGACAATTTTGCAGTGAAGCAAAAATAAAATACTAAAACACATAGATTAAACAAAAATAATAAAATTGGGTATTTGTCCAAACTTGTTTCATTTAGATTAGAGATAGATCATACGTATTGGACGGTGGACGTGTACGTTGACATAAACTCATGGGGATGAACTAACACTTTCCCTCGCCCTGTCTTACCCCACTTTACTCGTTATTATTATTATTATTATTATATACATATTGTTGTGAATACAAATTTACATATTATTTAATAATTTTTTCTTTTGTAATTTGTTTTAATTTTTGATTTTTTTCTTCATATTTTTAGCTTGTAACAGTGCAGATTTTTGTGTTTTTATGTTGAATTATGTTATGTTACATTATGTTGGGTTGCATGATGTTGTTTTAGATTTAAATAGGAGACAAGATTTTAATTAGTTTATGTTGTAGATAAGGTTTTAATTATATTATGTTGTAGATGAGAAACTTTTAATTATGTTATGATTTTTTAGAATTATATTGGATTATTTAGAATGTTAGATTTATTTAAAATTTTAAATTATGTTGGTTTGAACTTCATATTAAACTGGACGGGAGTGAAGGCGGGAGACGGGGGAGAATATAAATTTACGTGCGAATAGAGAAATGGATAAAAATTATACCCGTTAACGGAATGAACTAAAAATAAACATAAATTTTTAAGCAAATACAGAGATAAAGACTACATCTTACCCCAACTTCGATCTAGTGTCATCCGTAACAAACTGCCCTAATATTTGCCCCTTCCATAGGAAGTGTTTCATAATTTCCCATTAAAGGTGAAGAGCTTTAACTTTGT
>CM042191.1:30708059-30728728 GCA_023539305.1 Ilex asprella
ATATTTGACACTAACTAATATTTATTTATTATTCGCATTAATTGACTATATTGATTTTCAATTTACCTGAATTTTGTCTAAAGTTATCGTCCCTAATTCCTTATCCATGTTCACTTACCTAGTTCACATCACATATGAATTCTTTAACACCAGTACCCTATATCAATTGGTCAACAGTGGAATTGGTTGCCAGATTAGAGGCAATGGTTACATAGTTATTTTATTCATCTTAGGGAATCCAAAATTATTTAATAATCTAATGCCTTTTCCCCCAACTCAAATATCATTTCTAATTATAATAAATTCAGTTGTTGGGGGTATCGGATTCTATTATGAATTTCTGATCATATTCTCTGTAGAGTTCTCCTATCTTTTTCTTCTCCGAACTCAGATTATGAAAGAAATAACCGATAAAAAGGTATCATCAACAATCAGTTTTATTCATTTTAAAGAATCCAATATTGTTTTCTTTTATATATTAACTTGAGTAGAGCCTAAAGTTGTTTAAGAACCTTTTTAATATGCTCTAATTAAAGGCTGAAGTTCAAAGTAAAACATTAATAAAAGAGACTTGGATTGATTAAAGTACTTGGTAGGTCATTTTATAATTGACAAAAAGGTTATGATCGAGATTAGAATGTCATGCCTTTAGGGCAACTAGCAAATCTTTATTAGTGTGGACCCCCCAATATGTCACAGTAAGAGCATCTCTCAGTTAATCCACTAAGATTGAAAATTAGGTTGTCTCTTAAATTTTTGTTTTTATTTTTGTTATTTTTGCAGTCATTTTTTAAAAGTTCATTCTGGGTTTTTTTTTTTCTTGATGTGCTTGAGATGTAATGACTTAAACAATCATGACCTTATAGTTATGGTTGATAATTGAGTCGAGTTTGTTTTTCTAGATAAACCTAAACAAATATTCAAATTCATCTCATTTTTTAAATGAGTCAAACTCGAATAAAACATTTTAGACTCGTTTTTTTAAATAAGCTTAAAAAATTCTTCAAATTTAATTCATTTAGAATTTGAGTCGAACCGTATAGAAGTCGAATTCACACATAACTAGGAGTGAAGTTGTCCATGTAAACATAGGGGTGTCAAAATATGATACAATGCATTAACACGATACTAAATTAGAAGGTTTAGGTTTTCTTAAGTCACCCGTTTATTAAACAAGTCGATCTAACATGACACGACACGACAGGATATAATTAATAAACAAATTAGATATGTATGAAACAATTCAAAAAATATACGATACGACTTGTTTATATATTTGTTATATACGAATGATACATAACACTAACTTAATATGACACAATTCATTAGACACGAATTGATAAATAAATTAGATATGAGTAAAATATTTTTTAACACAAACATGTTAAAACTCGACACAATGTCTTCTTGTTTAACACGATTAATATACCTGTATAAATGTAGGAAAATAACAAAAAAAAAAAAAAAACTTACGTAATTTTAAAACAACTCTCCTTAGTGACAACCAAGCAAGTCTATTAGGATTCTCTTGAGGCCTTTCAGGGATTTCCATTGAAGTAAAAGGACTGGACCATAACAAACACCAGATTAAATTAACCCACCACCCTTTTTTTATCCCTATGTTTCGATAGTGGATGGGTTGTGGCAAATGAGGTTGTTTGTACTCTTTACCTTTAGATTTACTTTCTAGGTCTTTAGAATTTATTCTAATGCCATTTTTAACAATTTCTACTGCAGTATTAGGGTGTAAAGGAGGGAAGCCTAGGTGGCTTGTGATTCGGCCTACTAGACATGATCTAGTGGTCCTATCATCGAATAATTGAACTCACTGTCCACGTGGGTTGTCTGGACATGCACCACGTGTACAGATTTGTTGTGGAATCTGAGGTGGTCCATAACTAATGTCCACTTCTGATATTCATAATCAGTGTGTGTATGTGAGAGAGAGAGACATTTTTCTACGACCACTTTGCTAAAAGACATGTAAATGGGTGTGTGGCATTGATTCAATTTCAACGGAGGAACAGATGATTTGATATTCTTGAAAGAGTTGTATGTGGTGGAGATCAAGGCCATGAAGATAGTTTTTGTTTTTAATGGTTAATGGTTAAGGATGTTTGGATAACTTAGGTGTAAATTAATTAATTTTTTCTCGGTTTAATAAAAAAAAATCATTCATATCGAGACTAGGATATTTATGATGGGTAAACCCCTCATTGTCTAGCCTCAAGAGTTTTCAAGATTTAAACTTAAGAAATTTAAATGTATAGTTCGTCTCTATTATTACTTGAATCACTCTTTTTTTTCAGTCTTTTGAGACACTTCTAGTGGCTTTAGGATTTTTGTCTTTTTTGTTGTGAGTAAATTGGAATGAAAGATTGATAACAACTAGAACTTAGTGATTAGAATATCATCCACGTTATTGTAATAACAATCTTTCTAATTAATTGTGAAGATAAAGCGGCAAATTGTATGAGCTAATATGATCTCAAATTTGACTATCGCAAAATATAGTTTTGGTTTATTCAATACGCGTGATTTTTTAGTAATTGCATATTCATTATTTGCATTGAGTGGGAAAATTTCTGAACCCTTGGACATGGGTTGTTTGCAATCAATGTTGTCAAACTCCAGGATGTTCAATGCCATAATCATTCAAACCTTGAAGTTGTGATATCTTCTCAAATGGGCAACCATCATTGTTTGAAACCTTTATTTTTCAGTTGAAGTCAAGGTGGTTTTACCATGAATGACCTCTCTGCATCATCAATGGCAGGTGTGACCATTGATGCCTGCACATCTAACATTTCCAAACAATTGTTGCAATTGTAATGATAGATGTTAAAAGTTGTTGTAGAAAGTATTCTTTGTTTTTAAATTCAAGATATAGAGAATTTTGGTTTAATACGCCTCCTAACTCTCAATGCGAAGTCTTTCTACTTAGGGATGGTGGTAGATCGAAGCAAGGGCGAGAGTGCAGTCTTTATTTTTGTACTACCTTAAAAAAAACTCCATTCATCCCTATTCGCAGGTAAATTTATAATTCCCACCCCCTGCCTTCACCCTCGCCCCCGTCCACCTTATCCGTCCTAGCCCAAGTCTAAGTACAAGCTCAAGCCCACATAATCTAAAATTCTAAATAAATCTAACATTCTAAATAATCCAACATATTTATAAAATATTATAACATAATTAAAAATTTGTCATCTACAATATAATCCAAAATAATATAATTAAAACTTTATTTTCAACATAATATAATTAAAATTTTGTCTCCTATATAAATCCAACATAACATCATGCAACACAACATAATATAACATAACATAATCCAATATAAAAAAACATAAAAACACAAAGATATACACTTTTACAAGTCAAAAACATGAAGAAAAAAAATTAAAAAATAAAATAATTTACAAAAGAAAAAATTATTTAATAATATGTAGATTTGTAATTACAGCATATGTATATGATATAAATAAAAATAATAATAACGGGTAAAACAGGACGGGATGAAGGTAACTATCAGTCCATCCTCGCATTCATCTCCGCATTGGTTTATACGAATATCCTAGTATACATTTATTATTTAATACTAATAGTTCATCTCTTATTCAAACGGGACTGGTTTGAACAAATACTCATTTGTATCCGGTCCACTAACATCACTATTTCTACTATTTTCTCTAATTTTAGCTCTCGATTGATTCAATCTAACTAAAGAAATAAAAACAAATCAAACTTTCATGTTTTGATTGGGTAGTGTAGGAAGTTTTTTGATTTTCCTGAACAACTTTCATGAAACTCACACACTTTCTTCTCGACACCACTCCATCTCATGGAGATCACACAAATCAATTGAATTGCGCGCGAATTAGACTCCTCTATATAAGTAAAATAATGTTCGACACACTATTTTTGTATACCATTTCAATGTGAATTACTAAATGATAATAAATGATTGTGATTGTACCACGTCAGAAGGTGAAATTGAGGTAGTGCTAAAAAATAGTATACATATCATTATTGATATAAATATAAGAATAATGGTTATGCAATACACGTACTAGATTTATTCTTCGTAAATATTTTAATTTTGACGTGAATGACCTGCCTTTAACTTAACTGGAAAAGAGATTAATCGAAGTATACGTAAACTAATATGAACACCCATGACCATTGAAACAAAAAAAAAGAAAAAGATATCTTAAAATAATCCCCATGGTTTGACATTATATTATACTTGGATGCTTTCTTATATCCAGATGAATCTCGAATAAAACTCTAGACTCTAGAGGACGGATTATTTTAAGCATAATTGTACGAGTAAACAGAAGTTTGTCGAATTAACAATTGGAGTACCGTAATTTTGTGTAATTATTATTTGTACCACATGACATACCATATATTATTCTCCCGCCGGATTCCCCACTACCTACCTGCAAACCGTGATGTTTTCATATCTTAATGAATGGATTAGTTTAAAGTCTTGAGCCCTGCACATTTTCATTATAAATTCTTGATTCTTGCCCTAGTTGTCTTTCATGTAAGTAATTCATATTTCAACGTAAACCCTTAAGAGTAATACTTATTGGGATATAAAAAATTAATCTAATTTGTTGAATTAACATTGACGTTTTAAATTTAAGAAAAAGGACGGTGCAGTGCAGTGTCTTGAGCCGTGCACATTTCTATTACAAAATCTTGATTCTTGTCTTAATAGCCTTTCATTTAAGCAAATGAGTAATACTATTTAAATGTAAAAAAATTGATTTAATCTGTTGACCTATGTTCCGTTTAGTAATGTTTCTATTTTTCGTTTTTCAAAAAAGAAAAACGAAAATGTCTTTTTAAAAAAAAAAAAATTCGTCCATCGTTTACAAAACAGTGACAAAAAAAAAATAGTTATCAAACGAGTTTTTTTTTCTTGTTTACTCTAAAAATCAAAATCAAAACGAAAAACTTAAAGGGACCCTAATAATGTGATTTCTTTGTTGCCATTGATTAAAATTAAATTTCAATGTTTGATAAGACCCGCAATAAATTCAAGAGTTCTAGTAAATTAAGTCAACAAATTAGAACCAACAGTTCCAATGAAGAAGTTCATCAATTATAGACACAATAACTCTATTAGACTATATAACTGTCACGTCATTAAATCAATATTTTAAATGTTAATAACATTGCTCTTCAACGTGTACCTGTTGGTAGTTTTTAATTGATTGATGCTGATAACAGTGCAGGAGTCTTAGGCATGGATTTGGGCAATATTACAATGGACTTTATGTTGGTTGTTGAGTTTTGGTCCAGCCCATGTGGCGGCCAACCCGTTAAGGGGTAGGGCCCAAAATGCGAGAAGAAGGTCCATATTAACAAATCTAGGTTGACAAAGAGAGATGACATGTTTTATCGGACTCGTATTGTACAATATCAACATTTATTCAACTCATACTCAATTTATTTATAATTTTGTATAATAAAGTTTGTTTAAAATACACAACAAATTTTGCGGGGTGTCTAGTGGCAGAGCCAAGTTCCTGTCTGAGAAGGGTAAAAACGTAAATAAATAAATAAAACTAGCACTACTATACAAATTTCAAAAAATGAAGGGGGAAGTGTACTAAATTAGACAGAGTTACGTTTTTTTTACACCACGTCTGCAAGGTCTATTCAAAAGTTAGGGAAAAGTCCCCCCCCCCCCTTCAACCTTCAAAGTGGCTCTACCATTGTTCACATGGACCCATGTAAACAGCGGGTCTCGTGGACCCACTCCTTTACCATTTAAACAAGCTAATTTTGTATTAATTTCGTGTTAGACTCTCGTGTCTGCTAAAGATTACAGCACATAAAAGCAGTTATGAGAGGAAGGAACCTCACATTGATCCACTAAATTCTTGGCTTTTAGACTTTCAGCACAGGTAGCTGTGCTGCCTGTGCTGAATAACATTCGGAAAAAGAAGAGAACACAACCAACCATCAAGTTCGTCACCATTCATGTAACTCCAAAAATTATGGAAAAAAGAAGAAGAAAAAGAATTCTACAAATTTAATCATCCTCAGACGTCAAGCAAGTTAGTTGGCCTCATGATCTCATCCAGTGGTAGTGTCCAAATGCAAACTGATTGTAGGAAGTGGTTGCATATGCAGCCATAAAAAACATGCATCTCTACAGATTTTCAGTTAGAGCCAGAATGCACAAAGAAATACTTAAGATTACTAGTTTTCGGCAACCACATGACACCAACTAGAAGCTATTACCATCTATTAACTCGTCAGATTTCGAGCTCAAGTCCTGGTTAACTCAAAAACCCGAAACAAGTGGTTTAAGGGCAATTGAATTTATTCTGAGTGTAGATTGTAACCATGAGTCTAGCGAACATGTAGTTGGAATGGTTCTCAGATATTTAAAAAATGGTCATGTATCATTGAAGAGAGAGACAATACAACTGTTTCTCTTCGCTTGTAGTTTCCCTAGGTTTCAATGCAGTTACAGAGAGTGAGAAGCACTTGTGTTGGCTCCTAAGATCAAACCTGTCCCAGATAGGCACCAAGGTTGCACCTGAATGCTGTCCATATAAGCGAAAAGCTGGAAGGATAAGCTGTCCTAATGTTTCTTTATTACCGGTAATCACATGGCACCCATTGCAAACTATTCTAAATGTGCTATGGCTTGTCAGTGAGCACCGTTTCTTTCCATTGAACTGAAAGGGAACTAGTGTAGATCATACCTCATAAGCTAGTTACTCTCTTCTTGCTGGACAATGAAGCTCCTTAAAATGACATGATGATGGCTATTAAAACAGTCCAGAACAACCACCGCAATTGGATCAGCCTGCTATCCAAAGGAGCAGAGCTGGTTTCATTTGTTGATGCTACAGTGGGGGCTATAGTAGCCTCAGGCAGGTCACATACTCCAAAGGTCATATTTGCCTGCACATAATAATAGGATAAAATATTATTAATCATGTAAAAAGTCTACAACAGTGCTCATACTAGCATAGCCATGACTCATGTAAGGAGTGAAAATCTACAGTGTCATATTCGATACCATATAAAAGATTGAATCGAGCCAAGTACAATTCAAACAGAATAAACTTACGATAAATGAGGTTCAAAAAGGTTGGTATCAATTACAGGTTTTTCGGATGGATCCTAAATTCCTAATTAACATGAGCCATAACTTTTAACCTGTTTCAGTCATAACTTGACCTGACTGAGTCATAACTTTCGGTACGCGATTGAAATTAATATTTTGTATTGTTAGTTTTTTGCTACAATAGCCTTTCCCCATGTACAGACTTTGAAAAGGTTACATGAGTTAACCAACTTCCCCTTTCTCTATTCATTCGACCCTTTGTATTTATGTCCATGACCTCAATCTAATATTTGAATAGAAAATACGAAAATTCACTATTTTAATGATTGCTTCAAACCTTGCAATAACCAATGGTTGTACACCCACAAACAAGCTGACCATTTGCCGCATCTACAGCTTCAGGGGCTCCCCCTCCATCGCTCCTCTGCAAAAGTTCATTTTCAGCTAAATTATATGTACTAAATATGCAGCAATTTATAATTCTGCCTTGGTTGAGCTTCAAAATGAGTTTCATTGAGTTATAATACCTTATAAAAATCGACGGCAATGAAGTTAGGCCATCTTTTACCAGCTGCGTCATGACATGTATTCATCATGCTAATCAATGGAGCTGAATTATGCTTGCAAGCTTGGGTTATATCTGGGTTATCAGGAAAGTAGTTCATCAGGACTAATGACCTTGTTGTTGTGTTCAAGGGAGAAGATTCTGCTCGGTTGGGACAAGATCCAGCTTTCATCCCACCATTACCATCTG
This sequence comes from Ilex asprella, assembly GCA_023539305.1. Lineage (NCBI taxonomy): Eukaryota > Viridiplantae > Streptophyta > Magnoliopsida > Aquifoliales > Aquifoliaceae > Ilex > Ilex asprella. Next base: position 30,715,913 of record CM042191.1, read on the forward strand.
CAAATTCAGAAGCCACGTAAACGGCACTAATTCTTTCAATTTTTCTCATCAACATATCACTCAAAATTCAGAGACTTTTTTTTTTGTGTTCTTTTCTTCTTGAGGGGGAAGGCACTCACATTGGTTTTCTACCAAGTATCTCCACTCATAAGCAATGCCTTCAGAGGACTCCTTATCAGATTTTGAAGTAAAAACCACTAAACGCTGGTTCTGCCTGATCATAGCATCAATTGTCGGCCAATCGGCACCGTTTTTTGGCATTCGAGATACCGGAAACCAGAATTTCCTCAGGCCAGCAGCATCAAACACCTTGGTTAGACCATTAGGAGATGTGACATAGTCTTCAATGATAATGGTGACGATTTCAGACGGGTTTGCCTCAAGAAACACTTGAATCTCTTTCAAAACATTTATGGCAGGTTGCTGGTGAATTAGATGTTGGACAGTTTAGTTATTCAATTAATACAAATAGTCATCTACTAAGACAATTACCAGGACATCTAGCAAAACAGAACATGGAAATCTAACTTTGATTCAAGCATCTAGATGCACGTGTTTTTGTACATTACAACTCAGAATTAAATGGAAGCATCAATGCCAGAATTAACTTTGGCTGCTTTCAGAGCTGTAAAAAAACAGCTAACTGAACACCTGATTTGCCAGAAATGCAGCCAAAAACTCTGGTACAAAGCTTATCTTAGGACAGTAGTTATTTCAAAAGTAGAAATCTTTGACACCATGAAATAAGCTAACTGAAGTCGTTTCAAATTTAATCAATACAAAAAATAATGAAGATGGGTTGACGCAAATTTGATATGATATCTAAGCAACCATAACATACTTACAAAAGCAGTGTAGTTATAGCATTTGCCGCCAAATGAATGACATAGCCAGATGTCATTTTTGAAGTCATACATATCAAGCATCAGCCCTCTAACACCATTCTGCAAATAAAATAATCCCAAACAGAAGCTCAATGAACAAGTTGGATGTTAAATTACTGCAGCCAACAATTTTATTATGTAACACTGCCCATGTGGTCTACAATTGCTGAATAGATCAATGGTATCAAGAAAAAAGGAATGCACAACATTCTATAATACTAATGCTTGCGCGTAGACAACATAAAAGTCCACTGTCCCGGAATATCAAACAATAAGCCTTGATAGTAGTTATGAGCTGGTGATGCAATTATTGACAAGTTCAGCAGCCATGCCCAAAATTCAAAATGAAACCAAAAGGAAAGCAATTGATTACATATTACATGCTGAAAAAGGAACAGCTTGTGTAATCATGGCCCATCCAGAAGTTCATTTACTCAAGGATTATGTATGACTTTGGATTTTCATTATTTTTTTAAGACAGAGATCCAACAGCCTCCACTTCTGATGGCCCTCCATTTTCTTGGACAAAGGGATCCTTATATTAGAATTTAAGCATGTTGAGCGGCAACAGTTTATAAGTCAAGAAATCATTTTCTTTCCCACCAACAGTCTTACAAAAATCAACATGTGATGAAAAGTAATACCCTATATTTAAATTATGTATGTCATGGAGCCTTGTGGCAGTATTCTACCAACCCTATTACATTTCATAAAGCTTCCTTTCTTTATAGGATGACCTTGTCAGCCATTGTCTGTCACTGTGGAAAAATTTGAGCTCTAAATTACCAAAGCATTTAAAAGAAGCAAAAACCCTAAACCCACCTAACAAACGGATTGTCCTTTAAGGGCTAGTATAAAAAAAATACTCCCATCTTCACCAAGTTATGAACTAAAACATGCTGGCTGTCAAAGATTCACAAAATTGTGCATTTATGGCAATGTCTCAGGGAAAATAATGCTTGTGACAACCTGTCATATTTGCCAAATGCAAATGTTTTTCAATTACATTTAAAAATAGAAAAGGGTTGAATATAATAGTTTACCAAAACCAAAATCGGTGGAAACGGCAACTTCCTACAGCCTGCAAGCTACAGATCAATTATCTTGTACATTTATTTCCACTGGCCAACAAAGGGCAAGAAAGACTAAAATATCATTTGTTCTTGTGGAAAAGCATATTTATAATTGTATTTTTCTATGAATGCATGAACAATATAGTCTTTAAACCAGACTAAAACGTAATTTTCTAATTATATCAATGTGAAACCAGCATTCATTCATCATCAACGAGAAAACACCAAATGAAGCCAAAAGGAATTAGACACCGTCAAACAGCCCCTAAGCCCTAACCTTCCGGATTTGTGTGTGTGTGTGTGTGTGTGTGTGTGTGTGAGAGAGAGAGAGAGCGAGAGAGAGATTTACATTGAGCTGAGCTGTAATGGAATCCTGCTGATTTGAGGGAGCTAAAATCACAGCCCCCGTAGCCGATCTCTGTCCCAGTCGAGCAAATGCGTTGTGTGTTGTCAACCACGAATACCGATTAAACGGCATTCCTTTCACCTACATCACTCATTTTAGATCAAAACACCTAAACGAATTCAAACACATAACAAATATATTTATCTGCATTGAAATGGATATGAATATGAGTTGGTGAACCTCTGACAATGGATTGAGAGGCTGAATTCGAGTACAACGCGGCCGAATATTGCCGTTGGCAAGGCAAAATTCGCAATGTAGTCCAGAGTCGCAGTTACCATCTGCAACGCAAGATTGTCCTTCCTGTTTATACAGAGACTCAAAACTTCGATTAAGGCCGAAATTCAATCAGAACATACGATTTGTATTCAATTACGCTTGGAAAATGGAGATATTGGACTGACCTTGAGGGCTCTGGCGTGACTACAGAGATAGAGTGCTACTATGAACATAGTTGCGATTCTAAAATTCATTGTGAGCTCGATTCTCTGCAATGTATTGGTACAATTGAAGTTCAAAGAAGAAGAAGAAGAAGATGCGTGCACACACACACACACACACACACACACACACACACACATATGTAGTTGTATACATAGAATGGGAGAGAGAATTGTACATGCCTTCACCACAGGATATGAGTTTGTAGAGAGAGAGAGAATAAATGTTGGATCTCTGAAATCAGTGCAATCTCTGTGAGTTTGTGGAGTGAGAATGACGGAACAGAGACCGATGAGCTATGGAGTCGGGACGGATAGTATTTATATAGAGCTGTTGATCCGAATTCAAAAACAAAAGAATTTATTAGATTTTTTTATTATTTTTTTTAATTTTAACATAATAAAATTACTCTTAAATTTAATTTTTACTCTCTATATAATTCACATCAAATTACTCTTAAATTAGATATTGCTATATTATTTTTTAACGTGATCTTATTATATCAAGATTTTTATTTTGTGAAATTTAATTTCACATGTTCAAATTAAAATTTGAATTTGAATTTCAATAAAATGAGGAAAAAATAATAAATATTGGACATGTGGAGACTAAAAAACTATATGAATGAGATTGGTGGATTATGCAAAACACAATCTAGGCGTCCAGGCGTTGAGTGCAAGTAACAATAAATGGACTTCTTTTTCTCAAAATAATGCCTTTAATGCCTTGCTTTGAAACAATTCCAAAACTATCATTAAAAACAGCAACGCTTTTCGGTCTAATTTCGACACTTAATTTTAGTCTTGTCTTCTTGGTTTATGCTGAGATAAATTCATATTTCATACTAATGATATTGTTCTCAAAAAAAAAAGGTGGAGGTAAAGAAGAACGCCTAACGAACACCCCGTTAGACTATCATCGATAGAATCATAAGGCTCTTAACCGCGCTTGAAACACCTCTCTCGACTAAACTTAACTAGACTAGTATAGCAGTCAATCACCAAGCCTTAATGAGAACTCCAGGACTCAAACTCTCAACCTCTAGGTGAGGAATAAGGCCGGTATCACCACTAGACCACCCTACTCGATGGTTCATATTAATGGTATTACTAGTACTACATTTACCATCATTACAAAGACGATGATGACGAAGAAACTTACAAGGTATATGATACACAATAGAAATAATTAATGGTGCACAATAATATAATTATATAAGATTATAAATTGATTAGTTTAGAAATTTCAGTAATCTGATTGTCTCTATGAACATATAAACACATACATGTTCTTCAATGTATAAATGCACAATGTATTTTAAACTAAAGAAGCAAAGCATGACAATTATTTTCAATACAATTATACATGTGACAAAAATAAAATTAAAGGGGAAATTAGTTTTGTATGAGTTAGTAGTTTAAATGTCATTGTTTTGGGCTAAAAATTCAGTGTAACAAACCAATGAGTAAAATATTCAATGCATGCTATCAATGTTTTTTGGTTTTTTGGTGTCATCATTTAGTAAAAACGCAACAAAATGACTAAAGTAGATTTTATGTTTCTACATTAGGTGGTTATCGAATCACTTGGAAGGATAGTTATTAAAATATGTGATATTCACTTTCTTAGTCGTTATGTTCTTATTGAATGGTGACACCACAATAGGGGTGTCAAAACGTGTCAGATTAATTGTGTTGGGTCTGATTTGGGTTCATGTTAAAAATTTTCAAACCCTAACCTGACACATTTATTTAATCGAATCAAATTTTGTAAGTTTAAGGTTAAGTTTATCAAGCTCGTTTTTCTAAACGAGCCTAAAAAATTGTTTAAACTCGACTTGTTTAGAACTTAGTCAAGCCCAAGCCGAATTCGAGTCGAATGTGAATAGTTCGACTATTTTACATATAAACAAATCAAGTTTTAAGAGTTTGAACTGAATCGTTTAGGTTTGTTTTTTTTTTAAACGAACCTAAAAAATTGTTCAAGTTCAATTCATTTTGAACACGAGTTGAACTCAAGTCATATCTCATACGAATCGAACTCGAACAGAATCCAATTACCTCATCTCGATTAACACCCCTACACGTGTCCTTTTTCATCTTCTCTTAAAATAACACTATAATTCTTTATATTTTTTTAGGGTTAATTATCCTAGAGGTCCCCAAAATATTAGATTTGTCTCATTTTGGTCCTTGAAATATTGAATATATTTGTATATAGTCCTTTAAGCAGACAATGTCCAAATTGCTAACGATTTTTATCATAAACTTGTCACGTAATACCTAAATATAGACAAAAAATAATTTTGATAGTTTTGAAACAAAATTTGGGTAACTCTTGACAAAAAATGTATAATATTGATAGCTTTTGACCAAAATTTAGATAGTTTATAATCAAAATTGTGTAATTTTGGTAGCTATTTAATCAAAATTTTGAGTAGAATATTGGGCAAGAATTAACCAAATTATTTTTTTGTCCATATTTAAGTATCACGTGACAAATTTATGATAAAAAATCGATAACAATCTAGACACTATCTATTTAGGTGACCATATAGAAACACTAGTAATTGCCCATGTTTAAAGGCACTATATAATAAATAAAAAAAATGACAATTAGAAGGCACATCAATTAGAAAACCGACAAATTAGAAGAAAGGTATAATCCATAGTGATTAGCTGAGGAATGTACTATTCCTTACATCAGTATCCACTATTCCAACATTCATAATCAATTTATCTTCAACTTCAACCACCTATTTATCAACACTATTACTAACAACATATTATAAGTAACTAAGGCTACACACATGAAACTCATATCAATACGATTGCCTATGTCTGAAGGTAATGTGGATCAAACAAATTTTGCCAATCAATATGAACAAATTATTATTTTAAAAACAAATTGACAACTCAAATATGAATATCTAAATACAATAAGAAAGTAACACAATAAAAATTCTTTTAAAACAATGACAAAATATTAAGAGAATACAACCTGTTGTAAAATATATTGGATAGTCATTACTATCAATTACCTATTATCTACAACTCTATTTTTGCATGTATTCATCCTAAACCACACCCCTTCAAATATCAATTCAAACTTAATAAGTTCAAAACTTCAATACCAATTCTTGCTCCAATCGTCCTAAATTGCACTCTCAGCCAAGTCTTCACATGTCCATACAACTATAACCAAAAAAAAAGAAAGTTAATTAACCAAGTGCATAACCAAGCAAAGATCATATACACAATTTAAACTTAAAATTGATGAATAACAAAGAAATGAAGTGGAGCTGCAGCTCTAGTAAGTAAACAATCTTAGTTAGTACAATCCCAATAGAAATACATATTAGAAACAATTGAAATAGAGTTTTGGAGAAAAACAAAGAACCTTCCCTCATCATTTGTGATAGCCTTGTACTACCATAACCATCACCACCACAACATGGTCAATACCATGAGAGAAGGCCCCCCCCTGAAAATTTCCTTAAGAAATGACGGCATGCTACAATATGTAAATTATTACTTAGCTCCAATCACAAATGGGCACCCAATGAAAATTTATATTGCAAGCAACCATATTCATATTGTATATGAACACGAATTGTATTGTCACATCATGGACAAACTACGCATTATCAATTGCTAGACTAAGTTTGGCTTGTGAAGTTTGGAGAGCGTTAACCATTTTGTTCAAGTTTGGCTTATAAAGTTTTTCTGTAAACGTGGACTTGATTCAGCTTGTTTAATTGAATGAATTGTGAACAAGCTTGTTTTTAAACTTAAATTCGAGTTCAGGATTCAATACCTTATTTTCTGACTATGTTGGACTGAGGGTCCCTACAAACGATGAAAGAGCCTATAATTTCATCGAATGTAAGGTTTATTTCTATGAGGTTGTCTTGATCTCATGAATGTTTTTAAAATAAATTTTGTATTAATAGATAAAATCAAATGAAGATTAAATTATTTATAAATATACTATTTAAATCGATAGCTGTAATTTTTAAAAGTTTCTTAACAACTTTGTATTTTATTAGTGGTATAATTGAGAAACACATTATAACATAAGAGAATCTCCAATCCTTATTATTTTTTAAACTTAAATTTAAATTTAGATAAAAAAAAAAGCTCTTCAAAACTTTCTTTAATATTAGACTTATACCAAATCAAAAGAGACTCTTTATTTTACTCAAATCAAGAAAGATTTAAATTCACACTCAAATTTTTAATGGTGAGATTTTACCTTCCTTTAAAGATTTAATGATTAAATTTTATATTATTTTAAATTTGAGTTTATCCTCATTTATTTGAGTTTCTCTTCTTTTAAATTTAAGTTTTTTAATTATAGAAGCCTATATATATATATAAACTTTTTTAAACCAAAACTAAGGAGACCTTTTTTAAACGTAAAATTATATTCTTAAAAATTTAATAGTCATATTTTATTTTTTAAAAAATTTAAATTTAAGTTCCTTTCCTTTAAAAAATATTTGTCTATTAAAAAAGTCTATACAAAATTAATTTTTTTACTTAATAAAATTTTGAATTTCCATCGAAGTTACTCTAAGGTCTCATTGGAGAGGGTCTTATAGTTATCAGAAGGATTTTTGATACTATTTTATTTGATCTGCCAGCGGGGAACTTATGAGGAACGGATAGGAATGGCAGACAGACCATACCGAACACGTAAAAGAGTAACAAACTGATACTCGGCCTCAGCAAAATCGCAGAGAGAGAGAGAGAGATGATAGGGGCACTGGCGAGAAGATCAGCATCAGCTTCATGGAGTTCAATCTCATGTCGAAACAATCTAAACGCCATTACGTCGATTTGCAATAGACGCCAGGACTTCTGTATCGGCGTGCTTCCCGACGGCGTCGATAGAAATTCCGATTCATTTGCTTCCAACTCCAACGTCATGGATGGCCTTCTCTCCCAACTTCAATCTTACATCAACAAGGTCTTCCCTCTCTCTCTCGCTCTCTCTCTCTCTCTCACACACACACACACACACTGTGTGTGTGTAGAGATGTTTAAGTTGTTTGGTGTAACAAATTGGCTTGGTGTTATAATAGGTTTTGGCAGGAGGAGGGTCAGAAGCCGTGAAGAGAAACAGGAGTAGGAATAAGTTTCTGCCCAGAGAGAGAATCGATCGCCTCCTCGACCCTGGTTCTTCTTTCCTCGAGCTTTCTCAGGTTATTTATATATGAAATTTAGTTTTACTGTTGGACACAGAATTATTGGGTTTTGAATTCTAGTAGTTGGTTTAGCCGATACTGATAATCATACGCTATTGAGAAATGCTCTTAATTAATCCCTATTAAATTACCCTTTCTAATGTTGAAGAAGTGAAAAAATACGTGCAAAGTTTTGTTGGTACTCCAGAATCTGCATATCTGTTTGGTGAAAGTTGGATAAAGATGTCTTGTATTTAACTAGTGATAGGACTGTGGTATATGTGGGGCTCACTAAATTGTCATAAACCTATTTGTTGTAATGTGTGACTGAAAGAGATGATAAACTATATCATCTTCGTTCATCCAACAAGTATCCTCTATAACTGCCACCTCCAACTCCAGTACACTCGCACAAACCTGCACAGACAGCTCTAGATGTTAAGCATAGGCATGTTTGGTGGTAGATGCTAAAGCAAGTTTACCCAATCAGTATTTTGGACTTGATTTTTTTGTTGGGATATTTTGTGATGGTTCTGCACATAATTTCTATGTTTTGTAATCTAAGCTTGCAGGGCATGAGTTATATGAGGAACCCTTACCATCTGGTGGGATAGTTACTGGAATAGGATCGGTTCACGGAAGGCTTTGTATGTTTGTGGCTAATGACCCCACCGTTAAGGGAGGAACATATTATCCCATTACTGTAAAGAAACATCTCAGGGCACAAGAGATTGCAGGTCAATGCAAACTACCATGCATATATCTTGTTGACAGTGGAGGTGCTTTCCTTCCAAAGCAGGCAGAGGTTTTTCCTGACAAGGAGAATTTTGGTAGAATTTTCTACAATCAAGCTGTAATGTCTTCAGAGGGTATTCCTCAGATTGCATTGGTATTAGGGTCTTGCACAGCAGGTGGGGCTTATATACCTGCCATGGCCGATGAAAGTGTAATGGTTAAGGGAAATGGTACCATTTTCCTTGCCGGACCCCCACTTGTGAAGGTTAGTTTAAGACCCTATGTTGTTCCAAAATGCCTCATTTGGTAATCACTTGTACCTAAGCAGAGAAATCTTGTAGGCTGCTACGGGAGAAGAAGTTTCTGCCGAGGATTTGGGGGGTGCAAGCGTGCATTGCAAGACATCAGGTGTTTCAGACTATTTTGCCCAAGGTAAACCTTTTGTCTTATCAATGCTTGTCTTCATTGTACGTTCCACTTCTGAAGTAATGATGATACGCTTCAATTGTCATGCAAAGAAATGCAAACCTTTTTCTTCCCCTCGTGGTTGATGATTTAGAAGCTCCTCCTTCCCTATTGCAGATGAACTGCATGGACTTGCTATAGGAAGGAATATCGTAAAGAACTTGCACATGGCTGGGAATCATGGGATGATAAATGGATTGCAACATACCATCCCTGAGTACAAAGAGCCATTGTATGATGTACAGGAGCTTCGTTCCATTGCCCCAACAGACCTCAAGCAGCCCTTTGACATCCGATCTGTTATTGCTCGCATTGTTGATGGGAGTGAATTTGATGAATTCAAGAAATTGTATGGCACTGTGAGGGCTTTAGAATCACTTGGAACTCTACGTTATTTGTGTTATCTACGCACAATGCATGTATATTTATTAGTTCTCTTGCATTTGTGCTGCAGACACTTGTTACAGGCTTTGCAAGAATTTTTGGACAGCCTGTGGGAATCATTGGAAACAATGGTATACTATTTAATGAATCAGCTCTCAAAGGGGCACACTTCATTGAAATCTGTACTCAACGAAACATTCCTTTGATCTTTCTCCAGAACATCACAGGATTTATGGTACATAATTTTTTTCTTTCTTAAGTGATCTCCATTTTGGTGAAGCTTTTCTCAATTTCTTTGTCAGAAATTTTGTAAGGCTAGGAATGCAACTCTAAAAGACAAAATATTGTTATTTTCCTGGTTTATTGTGTCAACTTTAAAAATTAAGAAGATCGCAGAAGGTAGAAGCATGTTAACTGAGGTTTGGGAATTATTTCTTGTATGATCGAGAAAACATTAAAATTAACTTTGACGTGTTGCATGATCGCTTAAGAGTTATTATGGTTCCTGAGAATTTGAAATAAAAGGAGAATGAACTGAATTGGCTCGCTCTGGTTTTGACTAATGTCCTTCTAACAACTCTTAAACATATCATCTGAGCAGTTAGAGTGCCACCTATCAACAGAATAAGAAAAATGTGAACCTCTTTTTCAGCTTGAGCCGTGGGACATAACCTTCTTGTATTGCATGATATGTCAAGTCTATAAGAACTTAGTATGCATTTGTCTCCCTCTCTAAAAGACGGAATGTATGATGTCCATTAGAGAACAAAAAGAAGCAGAAAGTACCAGTTATCTTTCCTGTGTTTTATGCTGGAGTTCCACTTGAGAAGTTATCAGTTGTTGGGACTGTGGTGGTGTCTATGGATAGCTTTTCTTCTTGGAGGAATACCTTTCTGATGTCCTTTGTTTCTGGTGAAACCATATTTAAAGTTCATGTACATGATGTAACATTGGATCCATAACATGGTAGGTTGGCTCCAAGTCTGAGGCAAATGGTATAGCAAAATCTGGAGCGAAAATGGTGATGGCAGTTTCTTGTGCAAAGGTTAGTTTCTAGAACTTCTGTACCCTCGTACAATTTGTCCATTTCAATACTACAAGTTATGAAATTAAAATGTCAATTTTGTGTAATATTTCATGGTTCTTGAGTTGAATACAATGTACCCTTTTTATGTAATGTTTGCGCTCTTTGAAGGAACTCTCTCTCTTTATTAGTACGGCAAATTAATTCTAAGCTAAATTTATAAATGTTATTTTGTCTAATGACAGTTCCAAGTCATAACGCGAAGTTAAACTAATGGAACAAAAGAGTTAGTTCTACTTTTTATTGCCATCATGTGCCTGTGCAGGTTCCCAAAATTACGGTCATCGTTGGTGGAAGCTTTGGTGCTGGAAACTATGCAATGTGTGGGCGTGCATATAGTCCCAACTTCATGTTCTTTTGGCCAAATGCCAAAATATCTGTGATGGGTGGTGTTCAGGTAGCCTTTTCCATTCATTTGTTATACTGCATAACAAGATAGTTTGAGTAGTTACATGAGTGCTTTGCATCGACTTAGTTTTGCTGATCTTTGTGGCTCTTTTATAGTTCATTAGTTTTATCATCTGTAACCTAAACATTATGTAGAATATTCCAAGTATATCATCAATAATATGAAAGTTCTTTTAGAATATTTTTAATTTATCCTATAAGTATTCCTAATTTATGTCTAACATCTACATGATGTTTTTTAAGACTCGTAAAGAAGGCAAGGAGGTTGGACTTGAACTGACTTGTGTTTTTCCCCACTGAAATCTATTTTTGATTGATTTTGTGCCATTTCTGTCAAATATTTGCAGTTCACCTCTTTTTTCTCGGTTTGAAAAATGATCAGTATTGTTATTTCATCTTACCTCCTTAATCTTCACGGTTGCTATTACTACGTCATACATATTCAGAAATTCTTGACTTCACCCATTGAGGAACGTGGTATGCCTCGGCTTGTGTATTGTCCTGCCAGAAGTTGTGCTTAAATATACTCATTCACTTGGTTCTCATGTCATAACTCAGGCTGCTGGTGTACTGACCCAAATTGAAAGGAGTAACAAGAAAAAGGCCGGAATCCCGGTAAGTTTTCCTTCTGTTTTTCTGAAAAACTCGGAATTGAGAAGGAGTCCCCCTTCAAAGAACAAAGGTGGGAACTCCTAATGAGGCCCGGGAACTTTCCAGGGAATATTGACTTGTAATATCAAGTCCGAGCATCAGTTCTCACTCCCATATGAACATGTTTTGCAGTGGACAAAGGAAGAAGAGGAGAAATACAAGGCCAAAGTGGTCGAGGCATATGATAGTGAAAGTACAGCTTATTACTCCACAGCAAGACTCTGGGATGATGGCATCATTGATCCAGCAGACACTAGGAAAATTGTAGGTCTCTCCCTCTCTGCTGCTTTAAACCGTGCCCCAGAAAGTACCAAATATGGTGTTTTTAGAATGTAACACAGCACAATTTGTACCAAATAAAACGAGCAAGTGGCACTGGAAATTGCAACATTTTCGTGGGAATTGGAACAAATCATTACTATTTCTTTATGCTCTATACACGATGGTTAGAAGTGCAACTTGGATGGGTTCGACGAACTGAGAGGTTGACTGAGGTCCAACCCAGATTATAGAACCTTTAATATTAATTTAACCCGAACCTAACCTTCAATCAAACCTTTCAATTTGAGTATTATTTGATGGTAGATTTCGTACCTCTGTTACAAAATTCGGATTAAATCTGAATGTTATACAACTTGTGCTGAAATTTGGATTTAATTTAGGTTAAATTTAAATTTACTAAATTGAGTTTTGATACACCTGAGACCATCTAAATTCAAATTTAAACTTAGTTGAGATATTTTTTCTTTGAAATTCAATCTAAGTATTGATAAAATACTGAGATTGTTGGATTGATTATGAATATTTGGATTTGTACTATTTATTTGAAGGGTATGATAAGATCATCGATTTACTAACCGAACTTGCTAAGTTTAAATTCAAACCTATTAATTTCATATGTATTTTGTTAATTTTGTGGCTCGTGTGGGCAATTGATGTGAGTGGAGGCTAGAATTGGTGGCAAAATATATTAATATTATATATATTATAATTCAGTGATTAACAACGAGCGCCCGTGGCCTAATGGATAAGGCGTCTGACTTCTAATCAGGCGATTGTGGGTTCGAGTCCCACCGGGCGTGTTCTTACAATTCTAA
>CM042191.1:30733728-30749124 GCA_023539305.1 Ilex asprella
CCCCAAAAAAAAACCATAAAATTGTAGTTTTTGTGTGATATTGATGTAATTACAAACGGTATTTAATTCAAAGTGGTTTGGTAGCTTCAATCCCACTATAGCTTTAAGTTCTTTGTTTATCTGTTGACCTTTGATGATCTGGGATGTGATGGATAGCTGTATAGTCCCTTGGTGTACATGAAATTGGATAGATAATGAAGCGTAGATCATCATTATGTGGGACATACGGTGTCGATTTTTCATTATTAAGAGGTTTACTAGTGCGAACGTTTCGCTTTTGTATTATATCAAGTTGGAGACCATCAGGTGGATATAATGAGATTATGAGGGTTATGTAGTGCTATGCACTGTTTGTTTTTTTGATTGTTATAGTGTTGGACGATGTGTCCATCTTTTCCAGAATAATGTAACTTTATTTTATTTATTAAGAAAAGTCTATTTCTTATCCAAAAAAAAGAAAAATATATTGATAGGCTTACTAGTTCGATGGCTTAAGCTAGATGCATGAAGATTTACTAGGATACTGGTGTGAAGATTCATCACCAGTTTTTAATCTAAGAAAACACTAGTGACTTTCTCGTTGCTTTGCGTCTGACGAAATGAAGCCTTTTGTCAAGTTTTCTTCCTGTCTGAATTATTTTGCCTATGGAGTGTTTATTCCCTCTGTTGTCCCCTTATGGCTGTTGCTAATGTGAATTAAGGTACACTGTATATATGGATATGATTTGCATTGTTTTGACCAAGTGAACTAGTAAATTTTAAACCGTTTCTTCTCTTGCTGGCATCCTTGCGCTGACTTTAAGGTGACAAGATTTGAATATTGTTTGGCACCTTATTGATCTGATAAATAATATGGTTGTTAAGTTGTTTGTATTCTTGTGCGTTGTGGGGGAATGGCAAATTGACCAAATGCAGGAATTAAAAATTGGATGGCACTAAGATTTATATATCCTAAATTGTATATGTAAGTTGCAATCATGGTTGTTGTCAATTTTTCCTTGCAGGATCTTAATTTTGAAAACCAGTTGGGTAGAACATGGATGTAAAGTTGGTCAATTCTCTGAATATTCTTGCTCTGTGGTTGCTTATTATTCTTTCTCTTGGCCATCTGCAGGGTCCTCTGAGCTTTAATGAGACGGTGATGGGAAATCGAAATGCATCAGCTTTGATATTGTCTTTGGAACCCTCAGAACAAAGTGAGAAACAGAAGGCAACTTCAAGTGCGAATTCATCTCAACCTTCTTTGCTGTTGAACCGAAACTTCTCGCATGGTCCTGTTGTGATTCTCTGGGACATCGAGAACTGCCCTGTTCCAAGTGATGTACACCCAGAAGATGTGGCTGGAAACATCAGAATGGCATTGCGGGTCCATCCTATAATTAAAGGAGCTGTTACAATGTTCTCGGCATATGGGGATTTTAATGCATTCCCCATGCGTCTAAGGGAGTGCTGCCAGAGAACTGGTGTCAAACTCATAGATGTCCCAAATGGTAGGAAGGATGCTGCTGACAAGGCAATCTTGGTTGATATGTTTCTTTTTGCTCTTGACAACCCTCCACCTTCTTCCATCACACTGATCTCCGGGGATGTTGATTTTGCTCCAGCACTTCGCATACTTGGTCAACGTGGTTATGCTGTGATTCTTGTCATTCCGTTGGGGGGTGGGTGTTTCATCTGCCTTGAGTAATGCAGGTAGGTTTGTCTGGGACTGGCCTAGTGTTGCCCGTGGAGAAAGCTTTGTGCCGCCTGTTAAGAATTTAACTTCTACTCCTGGAGATCCACCTGATTTTGCTGGGTTTTTGATGGGATGCCAGTTCAATGACAACCCAGATGGTCAGAACGAAGAAGAAGCAATTGTAAATAGAGAAATCTCACGAAGCTATTACAACTCAAGGGATCTCTCGATGATATCACAGTCTGTATCCGAATACAATAGTACTTCGATTTCTATACCTTGTTTTCCTAAAACTTTGAGAATGAATGAAGTTTCGGGAGGACCTGTTGTTTCTTGTGATCAGAATGACTTGAGGTGGGTACAGCCTGGAGACTTAAATGGTTTGAAGGGGCAGCTTGTAAAGTTGCTTGAATTGTCTGGAGGATGTCTGCCTCTTAATCGTGTTCCTGCTGATTACCAGAAGGTATATGGGAGGCCTCTTTATATTTCAGAATATGGGGCATTAAAGCTTGTCAATCTCTCAAGAAGATGGTTGATGCCATGGCAATCAAGGGGAAAGGCAATAGGAAAATTGTATACCTCCGGAACTCTAGACCGAACCCTAGTGCTCCTCCATTAGTTCTTGCAAAGAAGGATAGAAAAGGAAAGGGGACTCAGGAAGAGTATATTGATATTACAACAGGGGGTAGATCTTCAGATGAGTTTTCAGATGACGATCGGGTGGTTGTAGACGACCAAGATGAGAGGAAGAATGGAGGAAAGACTGATTTGGGGATAACTGCTCAATCTGAAATTAGTGACCAAAGCCTTGAAGAGTTCAAGTATGAACTTCAAGAGATTTTAGTGAGCTATTCTTGTCGGATTTTTCTGGGTTTCTTTGATGCAATATATCAGCAACGGTACAAGAAACCACTGGACTATTGGAGGTTTGGTGTGAATGAGCTGGAGGAGTTGTTAGAAAAGGTGAGAGATGTTGTGGTCTTGCGAGAGGAACCAGTAAACAAAAGTAAGTTCCTAGCTGTTGTTGGGGGGCTAGAAAAACTGGTGACTACTGCTTTGAAATTTGTTCTGGCTTAACTTAACTAGGATCTGACAATCGAGGTATACCTGTCCCTCTCCTGTAATTTTTTTTCTTCATTTGCCCTCAAAGTTTCACAAAACTTGGTAAGAAAATGCTTGGAGCATGTATGTTTATTGTTTTGCCACTAACATAGTTTTGTAGGTTAATCCTGAATTTTCCAAGACTCGTGCTAGAGTCACTGTAACTGTTCAACAGAAAGTGGGAGATCTTTCTTCAAATCAAGTTGCATTAAGAAGTTGTATTCATGAATATAAGTTACATTGTTCTATGCTCAATTAAACAGCAAAAAAGGTTTTTCTCTTAGTATTTTCATTTAAGTTGTGCATGCTCAATCAAATTACTAAAAATGTAGCTTTATTTCTGTATTTGTTTTGGAAAAGGAAGCCTGCTGTAAGATGCAAATTATTTTGGTTATGGGAAGGGAACAACAACTTGGATTGCACCAAAGGCCCGGCTTCCATGTACAAATTACTTTCCTCAACAACATGTCTGATTTGGCTGCCACAGACACTTTAGCTGGCATGGATCAAGCCAGTGAGGATGGGGTTGGTTTGATTTCCTGTTGTAAATATGTTCAGTGCTGTCTTTTGATGAAAATCCAGTTGCAGTTGGAGCTTTTGCAGCTACAGTGCAATGCCTATTTGTTGCTTGTTCAAATGGAAATGGTGGTCCTCATAGTTTCACTTTCTTATTGGAGCTCCTTGGATCACAGCTGTCAATGCCATGATAA
Source organism: Ilex asprella (assembly GCA_023539305.1). Lineage (NCBI taxonomy): Eukaryota > Viridiplantae > Streptophyta > Magnoliopsida > Aquifoliales > Aquifoliaceae > Ilex > Ilex asprella. Next base: position 30,737,215 of record CM042191.1, read on the forward strand.
TTGTTTGCGATATGGAAATGATGGTCCTCATAATTTCACTGTTCTTAGTGGATCTTCTTGGATCACAGGTATTGGAGTCGGGACAATTGGTTGGGATTGTGCTGTTTGCATGATGCTTGATATTGGAGTCCTGACCGTTACGAGAAAATCATATTAGAAGATTTGTTAGTCACCAAGGTTCCTACGCTGGCCCATGGAAATTGCCACAAATAACTTTGTGAAGATTGTTTAAGATCATTCTCTTGAACAAAAACATGCTGCATTGAATTTTGTTTTTGTGATTTCTCAGGCCAAATTGTGGGGATTGAATAGTTTGAAATAGAGAGAGCAGGAGCTTTTCACTATATCTCTCTGGCCAAAATACATGTCATGCATGCAGTAACCCCAAAAGATGGAGATTTAATCAAAGACTAGGTTCCTAAACAGTGTTGGTCAATTAGCCTGCCCATGTGCTTGCTAGTTTCTCATGGCGATGATCTGATTGCAAGACTCTCCAGACATTGAGGCCTAATACTATACTCCAATTGATATTTCAGCTGCATTGGCACCCAACACAGGAGTGGAAAGTATGAAGATCACAACACGTTTAATGTGATCCAAAGTGGTAATACACCCATCGTTATCTTACCCTGGGTCTGTAATTTTCGCTTTGGGCCGGACACCCATCCTCACAATGCCATGGAATCAGGTCTTGCCTATGATGTATATGGACGGAGGTCAATTATTTCTGTGGAATGAACTACTCAAGGAAGCAGGCTAAGACCTATATTAGGGGGTTGAACTTCATCCGTAACCAAGCCAGCCTCGATTCTAATTACCGTTTTTTTATAGTTCTCCTTAACAACAACACAACTAGCTATGCCTTCATAAGGATATTGATAAATGTGGTAAATGGTGCCTCAGTTTATCATGCAGCAGTAGAGGCTCTATGAGGGATGGTCGTGGTTTTGAAGCATCCAGCTGTATCCTTCCTGGTGAGAAGTCCATGCACCTAATTCATTTCTACATCACTGGCATACTTAGTTACATCCTCTGCAACTGCTGAACTAACTATCTAATTGTTAAACTAATGGGCCAAACTCTTCTGCTCGAGGATTTCTACGGGAATAATTATGATCATTTCCCAGTCCAAATCACGATGAGATCCTCTCAGGTATGTAATTACTGTACACTCATTTTTTTAGTGACTTCAGACTCATTTTTGCAATGGAAATAACTCAATGATTATAATAGTGTCACTTTCATCTCTCTCTGCATTCATCCTGTCTATCTTTCAGTAATTCATTAGAACCACCACCATTAATCAAACCACTGCTGCCAACCATGAATTAAACCGTTGTTGCCGTTGCCCTTCTCTTTCCATCCAACTCTTTTCCCTCACCACCACCCAACCTGCACCCCCCTCTTCTCCCCCAATGTCACCCATGCTCCCTAAACCTTAGACCCAGACCTTCCCCTACTCCCAAGATGCAGGCATTGATCAAACCCCTCAGATCACAGTTTCACACATGCACACAGAAAACTAGCTCCCCACCCCCATCCCATAACTCCAATCACCACTCCATAACTCCAACGGTCCAACCATTTCAAAGTGGATTGGAGGATCCTCCAACCATTTGATAATTAGAGGGGAGTCTAACCTGACATCAAGTATTAGCTAAAGTTGTGACCATTCATTGATGCACTTAGTTATGCAAGTTCATCCCATTTCTTATCCCTGTTAATTGATTAACCATTTATTAAGGTCTGAGGGTTGGCATACAACGTTTAATTTCATACAATGAAAGTACAGTGAGTACCCAGAAGACCTGCTTAATTGAAGGTCTTGCCCTTCCTTCTCTCCCCCCAGGTACACCCTCTCATAAGTGTCACAACTCTTGGAAGCTGATCTTGTCAAAGGAGTCCCCAAACAATTCTGGGGACAAGCTGAGGCAATCTTTTTTCCTATGTGGTGAATATAAAGTACAAGGAATTCATATTGATTGTTAAAAAGAATAAAAGAGTAAAGCATTGATAGCCTGGACCTTGAATATTTGATAAAGGTATAACCCTTTATTGATTTCTCAGAGCCTTACAAGGCAAATGCAATAAGTGTCCTGATCTCAACAATAACTTGACTAATATGGCTAGAGACGAATCCAAGATTGGGATTTTGGAGACGAGTTCTTCAGATAGATCTTTTTGGGCTCCTTTAGGGAACTTAAAAAGGAAAAAGAAAGGCAAACTCTTGATATTGTATAATCATAAAATTAAGGGACCCCTCTGCCCTCCTTAGATCTATGGTCGCTTAAGGTGCAAATGCAGACACTATAGGACTTGTCACGCCAGGTTTTCCATTTTCCTCATGCCAGCTTAAGTACTTGCCAATGTAATCACTCTGTGGGTGAAGACCCAAATCAATGTCGACTGTCAAACTGAAATTGGCTGTGCTGCTCTTCTTCAGGAAGGAGATTGTTGCTGGCTGGACAACAACTTTCATACCTGATGGAGCTGTCACCACCGCACGATAGACAGAACTTTAATCAACTACGTTGGTCAGTACCCTCTTGAAGGTATAGCTGGTTGTATTAGTGTTGTTCAAGATGACAATAAACGAATGATAGTTAAGATCGAGAGTGGCTTGCTCACATGAGAAATCAGTTCTTCTTGTGATAATGCTTATTTGTTTTCTTGTATAGTTCAACCCACACAAGAAATTGATTTAGTCTTCCACCTGTATATCATACACGAGACCAGGATCCATGGCTTTGTTAGGGTTAACGTGCCCACCACCAAAGTCAAGAGGAGTGCCGGCAACCCTACTGATCATATCAATAATTGGACCATTTACGTCGTCGAGAATGTCAGCCGTGGTCATCATTGCAGATTGGATAGCGGCTGGGCTCCAATCACGTTGTGTGGCTTTCAGTAACGCAGCTATGCCTACTACATGTGGGGATGCCATAGATGTGCCGGACACAATGTTATAATCTGTAAGCAGATAGTCATCTCGAATTGGTGCTCCCTTCCTGTTTGGTGCCCATGCAGCCAATATATCAACTCCTGGAGCCGATATGTGTGGTTTCAGTATCCATGGAGCACTCCGACCAGGCCCTCGTGATGAAGAGACCGCCACCTGAGGTGCCGGCTTAGTACCCAACAATGTTATCACAAACTCGATACTCATGGTTGGATTTTTGGTTTTTAGTACATATTCCTTCACCAAATCTCCAACTTTGGGGATCACTGTCACGAATGGCACGTCGAAGTCATCGGGTTGGAGAAATTGTCCGGGGTCTGAACTGAAGCCATCATACAACTATTGAAACACCGATACCTGGTCGTTGAAGTCACAGAAGATATACTTCCCTTCAACATCTTTGGGGTCATGTGCATAGTAGTGATCCAAGGAGCTCCGTTGTGGATAGTGTAAGCATGAGGGCCACCATTGCCAGCTGAACACGGGCTGCAAAAGCTCCCAATGCAATTGGATTCTCATAAAATGGCGTCTCTATGAATCCCAATGACAAAGACATGAGATCTACACCATCCTCAATGGCTTGATCCATGCCAGCCGATGTGTCACTTGCTGTTCCATCATAGGAGCCGTTAGAAAACAATACTTTGTACATTGCCAACCGAGCTTTTGGCGCAACACCAATAGCCGTTCCGTTGGCATACCCAAATCGCAAGCTCATCGCCAGTGGGCTGGCACAGGAGGCGTGCCATCGTCATGAAAGCTCTCACCTTCTGGCCATACACCGGAATCAACAATACCAATAATCATGTCATCACTAAACTTGGAAATAGGCCAAAGTCCTACATTTTTCTGCAGGCCTAAAAAAACTGGTGTTTGGGTTGTGTGAAGCTTGCCAAATGACTCTTCATAAGTGGCAAGATGACCTGACATTTTCTCCAGCTGATCGAGGTGGGATCGAGGAAGAACTGCACTGAAGCCATCGATCACATGATTGTAGGTGTAGAGATGCGTGGGGAGAGCGTTGTCATCAGTTTTTGAGAGTGATGTAATTGTTGACATGTACCAGTTGTGGTAGGTCGAGAAGGGTGCTGGCATTGCTGATTTGTCCATATGAATGATGTAGGTTTGACGATCATTTGGTACTGTGAGTGTCATGGCACTTGAGATGAAGAAGAAGAGAGAGAAGAGCAGACAGGGTGAATTGAACTTTTCCATTGTTGCCAGAAAATCTTGAATCTGTTGTCCAGAACCTCAGAGGATCTCACATGTATAGGAAGTTTAACTCACAATCAGTCCAAAACCATTGAGTTGTGTTGATGAAACCAATTGAGAAGATTTGGCTTGTCTGTGGCTATATCTCTTAGGATGTTCATATCTGGAAGCTGGCCGGCAGCTGGGTGACATGGTTCAGTGTCAGCTCCTACTGCCCAATTGGCTGGTTGTTACGCGGATGATTCTGTCTTGTACAATAAGGACATGGAGACAAAATGTCAAAATCCCATGGTTGAGATTATCAATGGCCTTGCCTATGTAAACATAGAACTGGGAGATGCAACAAAATTTGCTAAGGGGAAATAGGACAGCAAATAAAAGAGCTGTTCAAGCATAACTATGGCGGATAAAAACTCAGTTCTTTTGTCAAACAGTCGAACTTGAATGCGAGTCTGAGCTACGAGGTGACAGTGATACTGTCTAGCAAGAAGTTGTATTTCTCTGCCATCCTCTACCTGCTCTGAGACTCTGTTCATCTGCTGCTTCACTGTTCTCACTAGTCCATCACTAAACTGAGCTTCTAACAAGGTTCCGAATCCCACTTGACCAATCATGGTGCTGGAATTGTCTGTCGACTTCTTGTCTCCTTATGTCTGAATTTTCTTTTTGGCGGCAAGTGGAGTGCCACAATCCACAATCCCCAAGCTCCTGTTCTTCAACAACCGGAGTAGAGTATTTAGGTATTGGAAAATATCGACTTCAGTCAACGCAACCTTGATACAAGCTAGTAGCCAGTAGGCTCAAGTCTTCATGTTTAATTGAGTATTTTATTAGACTGTGCTCCTATTGTTCATGAAATGGACGAGCCTGTTTTAAGAAATATTTTCATTTTGGAGGATGAAAGTTCAGTTTTTAATGCAATATAAAGCTATACTAATCAAACAGATAAACTGACTTGAAAAAATCATATTTTTCCCATTTTCCAAGCTAACCAGAACCAACTAAACAATCACCGATTAGGGTGGTCTGGTGGTGATATCGGCCTTATTTTTCACCGTGAGGTTAAGAGTTCGAGTTTTGGAGTTTCCATCAGAACTCGATAGTTGGTCACTATACTAACTTAGTTAAGTCTGATTCTAAGAGGTTTTTCAAGTGCGGCCAGGAATTTTATGATTCTACAGACGGTGATTGTTGGACTCTTTTTTTTTTCCTCACCCATTTTTTGACCAAAAAAAAACTAACTAACCATACGAAGACATATGTTTGAATACAACAAAGGAAAAATCATTTTCACCAATATATCTACATGCATAAAAATTTAAAGATAACGAGACACAAAGCGACGTTCATATACGAGCATGATTTATGGACCCAAAATGATGAGTTTTAAAGTGATATTTTTTAGTTTACTGGCACAATTGGAATCAACGGGGCATTTAACCTTGAGATCTTTCAATATTACAATTATATTATTTTGGTCCTTAAATTATTAAAAATGTTTCTCTATAGTCTCTTAAATAAATAATATTTAAATTGTTAACGATTTTTTTATTATAAACTTGTCACGTGATACATAAATATAGACAAACAATAATTTGAATAATTTTTGACTAAAAAAGCATAATAAAGGTAACTCTTGATCGAAATTTGAATAATATACAATCAAAACTATATAATTTGAATATTTATTTGACCCAAATTTGGGTAAAAAAATTAGTTCATAGTTATGCAAATTATTTTTTATCTATATTTAAATACTATGTAATAAATTTATAATAAAAAATTATTAATAATTTAGATATTATTAATTTCAGGGACCATATAAAATTATATTTAATATTTCAAAAAATAAAATAATGCAATTAAAATACTGACGCACAAACGAGACCCACAAGCCAACTGTTTCTGTTACAAAATGCAAATTTAAACACACCAGCCGCGCCACCATGCCCGTATACGGTACACAGCTCCACCGTTCCTTTATTTTCAACTCTCTCACTCTTAAATTTTCCCTCTCTCTCTCTCTCTCTGATACTCTCGTTCGCACAATCACGCATGAAATTAGGGGAAATCTTTATCGATGAACGCAGCCATCTTGTGTCTCATCTGTAATTTTGTTCGAATCGATAACAGAACGTTAAATGTGGATTGATCGCTTGATTGATGCGTCTCTGTGAAATCCTCTCATGGACGGCTCGATCTGGAGCAGCAATGGGGCTCCGAGCGCTTCGCATTTCATCGTCGCGGTTTGTTTCGCCTTCGGTTTCCTTGCCGCCAGGTTCTTCCTTGATAGATTCGTCTTTCGTGTAAGGTTCTCACTCCTGTTAGATGCATTATTACTGTTTGTTCTATGTTTGTTTGTGCTTTTCGTGAGTTTTATGAAGAAAGCTTGTTGGAAAGTTGTTACTGTCTTTGCAAATCTTCATTGCTTGCTTAGCTAGCTATATAAAAATTATAAAATAATGCAGACATGCACAGAAATTAGAGTGTGGCAAAAGAGATGGAGAGACACATAAGATTTATTCAATAATATAGTCGATTTCAGGGTTTTTTAATATGATGTTGTTATTGCTAGCTTAAGCAAATGACTAGAAGGATTTTCTTTTTCTTTTTTTCTTTTTGGTTATTACATACTTGCACCACACGATGATGATCAGGGCGGCCCAATGAAAATTGAGGCCCTAAGTGAAAATTATAAATAGGGCCTTTAATGAAAAGAGAGAAGGGTTGCCATCAATAAAGAGAGAAGTTGGACCCTCTTCTTTTCACTATGGACTTTGCTATGTATAGGCCTTATTAATCCTGAAATTTTATTGGGCCAAACAAAACTACTTAATAAAGACTACAAATAAAATTGGGGCCCTCTTTTTTGGGGTCCCAGGTGAAAGTTTAAGTGACTTACCCTCTGAGCCGGCCCTGATGATGGTGTAGCTTTTCCTTGGTCTTATTATTGATTTGACATTGCCTTTTCCAATACCATTTAATGACTAATGAAATGTTGTGTAACTGAAGGATTGTAGACTATAGTATGTAGTGATGCTACTGCATCAGCATCAAAATAATGTGATAACTCATTGGATGAAGTTTGGCCATTTGATGATGGTTTTGTTCTTAAAAATCTCGCATGTATATGGATTGCACCCCCATTTTTGGTACCTTATGATGAATTTTACTTAGCAGAAATGTTTCTTTTTTCAATTCCTAATGGGCCCTTGATTTTTATTGTTATTGATGCTTTCCACCCTATGTTAAGCATTGGACCTAGTTATACACCTTTGTTGAAACCACTGGAGCAAAAATACAAAGATTTAAATTTATTATGTACTTTACTCAAAGAGAAAAGGGAAAAGCACCTATACGGGAAAGCAATAGTCCAGTTTTATTTTCATTCCTTAAAATTTAGAAATATAGTTTGTCCTGTTGTAAAAATTATACAACTTCCTTATAAAGCTTGGCATCTTTTTCAGAGGCTGGCCATATGATTGTTGAGCAATGGAGCCATTCCACTGAAGAAAAATGAAGCTACAAGAGGAAAGATTGTAAAATGTTCGGAGTCTATGTGGAAGTTAACATACTATGCCACTGTTAAAGCATGAATTTTAACAATAATCTACCACGCACCGTGGTTCAGAGATATGGAGTATTTCAGAGGCTGGCCGAATCAAGAGTTGAAGTGAGTAATACATCAGTTTGAACTAGTCCAACTATAAAAACACAAGGCTCCCGCCTATGTGGGGTCTGGGGAGGGTTAGATGTATGTAGGCAAGCAGAGAGGCTGTTTTCACAAACTTGTCCAACTTATGTGTTTGGTAAAAACCTCATTATTGGGTAATTGGATGTGTAGAGTAACATAAAGCAATGTTTAGTAATTACCTGCTTATCCATGACAGCATGATCTTAATTTACAAAAAACATCAGCATTCTGATGCTTGAATTTTCCGATTGATGTGGTGCTGCTTTCGTCTCTTCATTCTATATTTATCTATGACTTTACGTAAGAGGCTCTTGTCATGTATCCATGTATCACGGTCACGGAAAATAATATTAAATGATATTGGTTTTAGAGAAATATTATAACTTAAAACTGTAGTGTCCATTGGAAGTATATGCCTTGATCATGGGATGCATGGTGAATGATTGTGAATATGACATTTGAGTCATCAGTCCAATTGCTACTCCACGAGCTCTCAGATATGGGCTGCTATCGTGTCGGTGATTTCATGATTTCATCCCTCTTGCATCCGTTCTTATCTGTGTTTCTTCTCCTCAATTGTAAGATATTCTTTCCCCTTTTCCTGAAGAAGATATTGGCGAAACAATTGCTTTCTTAAATAGTCTGTATAATTGCGTTGATCGAGAAATGGCGAGGTCCTTGATGGGATGTTTTTTTAGCTTTCCTGGCCTGAAATGCAATTATAGCAGTGAGAAAAATGTTCTAACTTAGGTCCGTGGATTGCACACCACAAAAAATTGTGTCTTTGGAGAGGATTTTATCTTTGACTTCCTTTGCTCTCATGCATGGGGAACATGTTTTGAGTTGCGCTTATTTCTGGTATTCGTGCATAGCTGCAAAGAATCTCCCACACCAGAACTTAAATTCAAGCATGGCTTTTAAGTTTTAATTCATTTGAGTTCTTATTTCTGATATTCCTGCATAGCTGCAAAGAATCTCCCACACCAGAACTTAAATTCAAGCATGACATTTAAGTTTTAATCCATTTGAGTTCTAACCTCTAGATTGATGGGGTTGAAATGACCAGTTGCATTTGTAATTTCAGGCTCCCCCTAAAACTGATCTATATGTGCCAATGTGGGTCCTATCTCCATAGTATCACTGCACTTCTTACATGGGAAACTCGAAGGAAAGATTTCTCGGTAATGATGTCTCATCATATAATCACTGTTTTCCTGATTGGGTACTCGTACATTACAAGGTACTTTTTAAACTCATATAGATGTTTTTGTTCTGCTTTGAGCTAGTTAATAGTCATCCTATGATCTTAATTTAAAATGCTTCTGTTAATTAATCAGACCTTCTTGTGCACCCTGTATATTTTGGCTATGAGGTAAATATCATTTTGATATTATTCTTTTTGGAGATTTTATTGGGGAAGATGCATGTAATTGTTTAGACTTCCTATTTTCTTCACTCCATATACATCATTTGATCATATGTACAAGGGTTGGGCTATCATTGATGCTTTTTGGTTTGTCTACATAAGTCAAATGCTTCTGTCAACCCAGGTTCTTTTGAACAAATGTGGAACATGTTTTAATTGTTTTTGTTGAGTTGTGATTGTTTATTTTGATTCGCTGGGCTTTTAATAGTCAAAAAGGAACCAAGAAACAAAAGGCCCGGATCTTCCACAAAATCTTTCAAATTCGGGGTAGCATGAAGCCTGAATTTGTGTGGGAAAACATAAATATGGCGATTGACCCAGAACCACAACTCCTCTGTTACTGGTTGTACAATTCACAGTTGTTTCACAGGCCAGAACTTATTCACAAATATTTACCGATATTATTCAACCAGGCTGGAAAATTTTAAGTTGCAATGTAATGTGTTATTCATTGCTTTCTTAGTTGGTCAAATTAAAATAGCGGAGATAGCACTTCGCCTCTCTTAATCTATACTACCAATAGAGGGATAGGAGGGGGGTTTGCTGTCCACTTAAAAAATGTCCATGTTACCATTTAATTCTTCCCAAATAACTACTCATAATTCACTCTTTAACTCTGCTCAACTGCCTCTACTCATAAAATATCTATAGTATCCTTCCTTTCTTTCCAAATAATCACTGAACTCCCTTTTTAACCCTATTTAACTGCCTGTTTCTCTCTCCACTCAGGTAACTGTGTGTCAAGGCGTCTAGTATACGTAGTGTCTCCTCTGCTTAATAATTTTGATTCTCTGCACCCACACAAATCCTTCGGGGATTATATTGGCAATTGCTAATTGGTGGATATGTCAGACACAAACATGTCCTTTCTATGACTTTGAACAATCTTCTACGTCTCTGGTCAGGCTTTTTTTTTTTTTCTTGATCTCAGACAGTATTTGTTAAGTCATTCTAGGAGTCTGTCTCTTGGAAACTTATTTTGGTGTTTAGTTGCAATTTACACCTTTAGCAGTTCAGAATTGTTTTGTTGTGATATATTTGAATCCTAGTTGGATACTTTAGTAAGTCAGTCAAGACTTAGATGATCTAAGCAAATATTTAGGACTTCTAGTGTTGAAGGAAAGGCTATATGAAGCAATCTATTTTCAAGGGCTTCGTAAGTAAGGCTTCTGGAAAGCAAACTTGTTTGCATCTATCATAGTGTGTGTAGATCTTTACAGAGAAAACTCAGCCAGAAGAATGCTTCTATGGACATTAATCCTCCACTTTTTTTGTTTTGTTAAGATTAGGTTTGAATTGTTGATAAATATTTAAATGAAGTTGTTAAAAAATCTATGGATATCCTGCTGGTAATTAATTTTTCATTGTGACACAGCTTCTTCCGGATAGGGTCAGTTATTCTTGTACTGCATGATGCAAGTGATGTATTTCTTGAAGCAGCTAAGGTTTTCAAATATTCTGAGAAGGAGCTTGGGGCAAGCATATTCTTTGGATTGTTTGCTTTATCATGGCTTATACTGAGGTTGATATTCTTTCCATTTTGGATCATAAAATCCTCAAGGTTGGTCCTCCAAATAATATTTTATTTTACCAACCATTACCAAAGATTATTTCCTTTCCCATATTTATTGATGCAGTTTGCATTTCTCAGCTATCATCTCTGTCAGTTCTTGAGGCTCTTGGAGGTTTATCATATGTCATTATACTATATTTTCAATACGATGTTATTGACTCTACTTGTGTTCCACATATACTGGTGGATTCTCATATACTCAATGATCATGAGACAGCTGAAAAACAGAGGGAAAGTTGGAGAAGATATCCGATCCGGTAAGCATCTTTTATGTCGTATCTATATTTTCATTTTCAGGCAAAATCAGTGTCTGTTAACGATATAATGCCTAGATTCTTGAAACGATGTGTGTGTTCCTGCTCACATGCTTGTGCCCATGTGTAAGTTCATCTGAAAAAGGAGGCTGTTTCTTTTTCGCTTCAGAAATTGAAAAGGAAAAGATACCACGTAAAAACAAAAAGAAATCTCAACGGTGTGCTCCTTAATCATTTAAGTTAATTCATTATCCCAATCAAATATTCAATTGCATTCAGTGGAAAATGGAATGCGATGGGAGGTGCATTTTTTTTTTCTGAAGATCCACTTTCTGGAGCGTAAGGATGCCATATTCCCTCATTATTGATTTATAACATGTGTTCTTTGGTGATTGCAACACAAAAAACAACATAGGGGTTTCTTGGATCATATCTAACAATGGGTATACGACACACAAAAAATGTGGGTACCAAATCGAAATTCTTCTGAAATCATAGATTTTGTTTTGATTGATTTGTAGTTATTGTTTGAATTTCATGGGTCACGGTGGATGAAAAGTGGAGGTAAGTTACCATAACTAGATCCTTAACAATGAGTTTAATATCAGTATGATGCTAGGAAGCACAAACACTTTATTTTGGTTGGAGTGTCGGTGCTGGACACATCTGGGTCATAGGCTAAAATGAATGTCCAATTTTTTTTATTACTATTAATTTTTTAGGACACGTTTTGCATATGTGACCAACACACTCGGAATACGCGACCGACATATTGGGGACATGTTTGGAGAC
>CM042191.1:30779124-30798548 GCA_023539305.1 Ilex asprella
ATTTATAATATTAAGAGTATAAATTAAAATTTTTAATATTTAAAAATATAAATTAAAAATTAAAACATCTTTTCAGGGTGTAAATTGAAATTAGCGCAATGGATGATGAATTTTACTTCGAAACGAAGGCAAACCGGTACGTGTCCCGGCGTCCACGTTGGATTCACGCCAAATGGAGCACCGCCAATAACAGGGTCAACCCATTCCTAAATCACTCAAATTCTCTCTCCAAATCACAACGAACTGCAAATTTCTCTCTCTCTCTCTCCATTTCGACCATTTTCTCTCAGTTTCTGTGCAAAACAACAGTCTCTGTCATTGTCAATCATGGGTGGTTCTCAGAGCCGAGAAGGTCTGGATCTCTCAGATTACTCAGACGACGATTACAAAGAAGAAGATTCAGAAGAGCAATACGAAGATGCAGAAGATAAGTATCAAACCACAACTAAAGCCTCACCAAGCACCAAAACCGTAGACGAAGTCGACGCCAAACTGAAAGCCCTAAAGCTCAAATACCCTTCGAACCAAAACCCTAGTTTCATGAAAAACGCAGTCAAATTGTACCTTCACGTCGGCGGCAACACTCCAAAAGCCAAGTGGATCGTCTCGGAGAAACTCACTTCTTACAAATTCATCAAAACTTCCAAAATTGGAGCCGATGATGACGATGACGACGGCGAAGAAAGTGAACCGTACGGTAAAAGTGAGGGGTTTTGGTTTTTGAAGGTGAGTATGAAGATTAGAGCTAGGGTTTCGACTGATATGCAATTGAAAATGTTTGGTGATCAAAGAAGAGTGGATTTTGTGGACCATGGAGTTTGGGCCTTGAAGTTTTTTGTTGATGAGGATTATAGGAGTTTCGTGACGAGGTTTCAGGACTGTTTGTTTGAGAATGTGTACAGAATGAGGGCTACGGAGGAGAATAAGGTTAAGGTTTATGGGAAAGAGTTTATTGGGTGGGCAAAACCTGAGGAATCGGATGATTCAATGTGGGAAGATGCTGATGAAGGAGTGTGGAGGAGTCCAGCGAAAGCGACCCCTGTAAGGGCGAATCAGGATTTGTTGGAGGAGTTTGAGGAGGCAGCTACGGGTGATGGTATACAGAGTTTGGCTTTGGGGGCTTTGGATAATAGTTTTCTTGTGAGCGATTCGGGTGTTCAAGTGGTCAAGAATTTTAGCCATGGAATCCATGGGAAAGGTGTCTATGTGAGGTTTGATGATGGGGGTCGAAAGGGAAGTCCGAGTGTTGGGCATTCAACGCCCAAAAGGGCGCTTTTGATGAGGGGTGAGACGAACATGATGATTATGAGCCCGGCAAAGGAAGGGAAGCCACACGCGACTGGGCTTCATCAATTGGATATTGAGACCGGAAAGATTGTGACCCAATGGAAGTTTGACAAGGATGGGACTGATATTACTATGAGGGATATTACCAATGATGCAAAAGGGTCGCAATTGGATCCTTCTGAGTCTACATTTTTGGGGTTGGATGATAATAGGTTGTGTCAGTGGGATATGCGTGATAAGCAGGGTATTGTTCAGAATATTGCTAATGCGTATTCACCCGTTTTGCATTGGTCTCAAGGACATCAGTTCTCAAGAGGGACGAATTTTCAGTGCTTTGCAACTGCTGGTGATGGTTCAATTGTTGTTGGGTCACTTGATGGGAAGATCAGGCTATACTCGAAGACTTCTATGAGGCAGGCCAAGACTGCTTTTCCGGGGCTTGGTTCACCTATTACTCATGTTGATGTTACTTATGATGGGAAGTGGGTGTTGGGCACAACCGACACATATTTGGTCCTCATCTGCACCCTGTTCACTGACAAAGACGGGAAGACAAAGACTGGTTTTAGTGGTCGAATGGGGAACAAAATTCCTGCTCCAAGATTGTTGAAGCTAACTCCAGTGGATTCACATATGGCTGGGGTAGACAATAAGTTCCACGGTGGCCAATTTTCATGGGTAAGCTACTTATTCAGTGTTTTTTTTACACATCTAACTTGCTCGTTAATTTTCATGGTAAAAGCTTAGTTGATATTTCATTGGTTTGTCAGAAGTACCACATGATGATGCTAATTCTGTATGATTTGTTCATTCATGCGACATACAATCACCATGGCATTGGGGTCCTTGATATTGTACATGTGGTTTGTTGTAGTATGATTGTCGTGCTGATGAAGGCCCTTTTAAGTAAGAGGTGTCCTTGTGGGGGATTAAGAAGTAGATCGGCTTGAGTTTTGGTTAATTAATGTCTGGAGGCAGAGGAAAAGTTATTTCTGTTGTTTCCAGAATATTAGGAATAGATTGCTTTTAACTGTAGCCTATGAGTGATGGAGAACTATACGCAATATTTGTTCACGAAGGAAAATCGTGTTTATGTTTTCTGGATAGTGACAAGATTATGGGGTTCTAGTGATCGGGTAGTTGGTTGTACGCAAGGGTTGTATGGTTATAAGAGTTGTCTTTTAGGATTGAACTGCTTGAGTGTCAGGTGTGTTGGGATTCTTGGGAATAATCTGCAAATATGAAGGCAAAGGTGAAACAACCCTGCTATGACTATGATACGTCCTCGGGAAAAAAACATAAGGGAATTAAGGAAAGAAAGAAAGAAAAAAGAGAGTATTCTTCTAACATCTTACACGTATAGCTTGACACATTTGGTATTATGGAGGGGCCAAAGCAGTTCTTTTCATCCACCTTTCTCTTCCGTCATGCACATTCAAGAGGTTTTGATGCTGGTTGGTTTTATTCATTTGGTTTGCACATTAGTTTTTTATCATTCAATGTGATCGATTTGTTTACCAATTGAGAATCTATCATCTTTTCTGCCTTCACCTTTTTTGCCTTGTGGGTATGAAGTCAAATAGATTGGATATGCTTTTTATAGTGGTTGCAAATGTTCCTAACCTGTTTGCACCTCTAGATTGTTGAGGGGCAAAGAAGTTTGGTTTGTGCTAACTAACACCATAGACTTCCCTTTCAAGAAAAATGACAGGGCCATTTCCCATGGCTCTGTAAGTGTTATGTGTTTAGGCCGGCCCAAACAAGATTTTTGCCCTAAATGCTTGGACAATTTTCTGTAAACAAATATTGGTTCAGTATCAGAACGTTGGGATGCTAGAATGATTTTAAGTGAGGATGTACCAGTACATCTAATTTAGAACATTGACTTTACTGTTTCTGGTATACTAACTTCAGCACATCGTCTTGCTTAGAGTTGGAGGGCAAAACAACCTGTATGCCTTTGTGATTAAGGGGTTCCTGCATTAGAAAGATATTTGCTTTTTCTGGTTTGATTATCTATGTTTTGTGATTAGTGTATTTATATTCTAAATCTTTATTTCCATCTCACATATACACTTTTACACTGTCCTTCAGGTCACTGAAAATGGGAAACAAGAGCGCCACCTTGTCGCAACTGTTGGCAAATTCAGTGTAATATGGAACTTCCAGCAGGTGAAGAACAGTGCTCATGAATGCTACCGGAATCAGCAAGGCCTCAAGAGCTGCTATTGCTATAAGATTGTCTTGAAGGATGAGTCCATTGTTGACAGCCGGTTCATGCACGACAAATTTGCCGTGATTGATTCTCCAGAAGCTCCGTTGGTTGTGGCAACCCCAATGAAAGTAACATCTTTCAGTATGTCTGGTAGGCGATGACCTTGTAGGAGAATGATTGTGCACCTCTTGTGTATATGGAGATGTCCTTCCATTGTGTATGTGGATACTTTTTTATCTTCAATTTGTTTTTGGTTCAATTTTTTTTTCTTGTTGGTAAGAGTGACTTTTTGTATAAATTTAGAACTTCCCTGTTTTCACAATTTGTGTAGTCGTAGATTCTGATAATGGGGGGTTTGAAGCAGTTGTAGATTTGCAGTGAAAGTGTCAAATATTTCCTTGTGCTGTGAAATATGTTGCTGTCTTATTGAGATTGTGGATTTGTGTTCAAGCTGGTGAGCAATTATATGTACACGCAATTATCCTTTTTATGTTAACCATGTGCTGCTAACTAGTTTGGAGAACTATCTAGAATGCAACGGTGATATCATGTCAGCAATGTTAATGTGATATCACTAACTAATAATAAAATATCAAATAGACAAGAGGAATCATACTTAGACAACTAATAATAAAATACCAAATAGAAAAGGGGAATTTTACTTAGACAGTTATCTCCTCTTACATGGGGAAAGAGTGTATTTATTTTGCTTACATGGATGGTTGATTATTAATTTAAGTGGGACTCATTTGCTCATTTATTTTGATAGTATAGATTGGTAATTTCATGTCAGCATTGTCACGTGGTATCATCGTTATAATAATGAATATTGTCTCCCAAAATTAGTGCACCCACGCCTTTCTCTCTCTCTCTCTCTCTGCTGGTCAGTGACGCCAGTGAATAGGGCTCGAGAGAGAGTAGTGGTGGTGGTTCTGTCAACCTGAAACACCTTCATGGCTACTCATCCAACAAAGAAAAAACCCCAATTTTTTACTGAAAAGTGAGAGGTGCCACTAAACAAAAGCTAAGGTTTTTAGGCTTAATATTAGTTAAAAGTTACATAGTTTTAATTGGGCCAATCCGTGGTCTTATTTGGTGGCCGGTCCAGTGATTTTTTTTTGTCTATAAGTCCAACAAATGTTCTTTTGAATCTTAAAAGACAATTGAAATGATGAATTCTAATTTATCTTTAACGACATAATTAATAATATTACAAATTGGACAGTGACAGTAACAGTGACATTAAGACTCATGTTTGTCCTGATATGCATGTCACATTTGATTGTACTGTCTCACCATTTATCGCACCAACAATCTTTCCTTTCTCAAAGTTTTATCTCTGTCAAGTATTTCTCTCATTTCATTTCTTATCTCATTGATTTTTCTCTATTTATCAAAATCTTAGGGTTTACAATTTTATCAAGGGACTAAATAGTGACAGTGACAATGAATTCTATAGAATTAGACAATTATAATAACAATGAGAGTGAATTTGCTTTCTTATTGTCTAAATTATACGAAACTAGACAGTGACAATGATAGTAATAATAAAAGTGAAGTTTTATTTACATATAAAAAGTGTCAATGTTACACAAAAAAAAGAATAAGCAAAAGAATGTTGACTTTTAACTCACTTTATAATTGTATTTCTTTCGAGTATTTTCATCAAATAAATTACGATAATCTAACAGCATGTTTAATTTTACATACGCGTTAAGTAGAATATATTGATGCAAACGTGAGATTTAGCTAGTGGCTGAAATGAGATAAAGTCCTATCTTATTGGTTAGTTTTGACGAGAATACATTAAAAGTGAAGTCCGACATTGATGCTCAAACTGTCGGTTTAAACTTGCTCTCCATTTCTTGTCATGTTTCATAAAGAGAAAAGAGTGATAAAGTGTCACAACCACAAGTATGACAACTGATATCTTAGTTTAAAAAGAGAGAGAGGGACTTTAAGGAGTTTATTCTAAAACGTTTTAGTAACAAGGTATCATATAGCTTAGTTAGAAATATAGTTTCTATCAAATGTTTTGATGTATGAGAGGAGGAGGCACCAAAAGATTTCTTAGTGCCCTCATTCTCTAGAATATTTATAATTAATTGATTTTTTACCGTTTCATTCAAGAAAAAAGAAAAAGAAAAAGAAAAAGAAAAAGAAAAAGCACGAGAGAGTTAGACGTAGAAGACAAAAGAGGCGGTAGATGTAAATGCATTTTTGTCATTAAAAATAATAAAAGTTGTAATTATGGATCACATGCATGATTTTTAAAAAAAATATGTCATTGAGAAAAAAATATTAGATGTATTGATGACACCAACAATTATCACGTGACATCACTATTCAATAAAAATATAACAAATAAGTAAGTGAATTTTGTTACTTAATAACTACCATGTGGACGTAGTGTGAATTTATTATTGAATTTTGTCTCTGTTACCCTAATATTTATTTACTTAATACTAATTTTTTTTCTTCAAAAAATAGACTTCTTATTTTCACAAAATTACTTGTTGTTGACTGTGGCCCACCATTTGACGGGCTAGTTTGGTCCATGACTAATCTCTCTCTCTCTCTCTCTCTCCGGCCATCCACCATCAGCACCAGCGCCAACAGGATCCAGCGCCGCCCTCGCTCAGGTGACTCTCTCTTTCTCCCACTCTCTGATTCTTCTCTCTCACCGTCATCCATTACGAATGCCATCCAGCACCCCCGTCTGGCACTACATCACGACCCCCACACCACTCCAGCAACCCTTCGCCTCATCCCCAAATCCAAACCCTAATTTTTCTATCTCCACGTCCATATCCGATTCCTTTGACCAAAGCCAATCAGAGAGATCCCCCCTCCTCAATCCGTAGATTCCTATGCCCAAAACCAATCCGATAAACCCCCTAGATTCTGATAATCAGGACGCTCAACAAACCCCAGATTCAAATTATCAAAGTGAAGGTTTATTGTCGGAAGCCCATGCTGCAGTTGACATCCACAACCCCCTTTATCCACTCCACCGCCACCACCACTGCCTCAATTTGCAATTATTCTTCTATTCCATCGTTTTTTTTTGCTGTGGATTTTTTTAATGCATTTGTAGAAAGTTTGGATTTTGGACGTGTGTCCTATACTATGTCATACTAACTGCTTTCTGAGTGGTCCGCTTAGTCGGGTTGTTCTTAGTAGAGACCTATATATTCTGCTATTCCCTTTGGGTTTATATCATGGCCTTTAGGATTTGTGGGTGTGTGCCGTGATGTCTCACTACTTGGGAAGACATAACTGAAAGTAGCGGACATGTTTTTGCTGTGTGTGATGATTTGGTTAAAGAATGAAAATGAGGGCAGAAAATTGAAGTCACAAAACTGAATAAGAGTCGGGGCTGTTATAGTCCTATTGTTCATGGATTTCTTTTCAAAGTTTAAATTTGCTTTCTATGTAATTTTGGTTCCTTGGTAAAGCGGTAATGTTCACGCCCCCCCAACCACCAAAAGATTCTCTATAATTTCGGTTACTCAATAAAATTTTACTCCTATGTTTTATAAAAAAAATTAGGATGTGGATGATTGTAAATGGTCTTTGGGGTTGGTTATGGCTTAGATTGTCTAGAGGTTTTTAATGACAAAATTTTGAATTGATCTCATGTAAGATGGGAATTTTTGTATAACCAAAAATGAAATCATAAAATGCAATGCAAACAGAACACCCATAGATTGTTTTTGGGATTTTTTCTATTGCATTCGCTAAATCTTTACTCACCGTGGAGGTAGTTTTGACATGGATCTTGCTCTCATTTTCAATTATTGGGATCCAATGTTGTATTCTAATAGCTACTATCCATAATTATTAGACTGTTTTTTGGCCTAACTATTGATATTATTAATTATTTTTTTTCTTTTGACATCACAAAGGAGACTTTTGATATTGAAATTTTGGTAGTTTATTCTTGAGATAGCCACAGGCAATTGGCTTGGTTGACGATAGTTGTTACATTGCATGTATAAGTCATATTTGTAAGTACCCATTTGATACTCGTGTAAGGTTTTAGCTATGATTTGCAAGGATGGTGACATGCAATCAACAAAGATGTTTTTTATCATGGATTTTTCCCGGTCTTTTTCACATTTGGTATGTATTACTGTTGTATGATAGTTATCACCGCGAATCACAAGCATTAATTGCCATGGGGTTTGATTGTATCAGATCAAACGAATAAAATTTGGATGGAAGTTGAGAACTGACACTAAATCAAAATGCTAAAGATTTGATTGTTTCAATTAAACTTTACGGAACAAATCAAATTAGTAAATTTGAACTATATAAATTATAAATTATTCTAAAATAAATAACTTACCCAAATCCAAAATTTGACCTTAATAGCCACATAAACCTGATTCGAACTTCCAAACCAACCCCCAACCTGCAAACCCAAACCCACATTTTCCTCTTATACCCCTCATGATTTTTTCATCTTTTCGTATAAAAAGAGCATCGTCATCTTCAGCATTCTTTCTTTCTCTCTCTCTCTCTCTCTCTCAACTCTAAGGATGGCCACAAGTTGACTTTGTATCTCACTTGTCATCACAAGCAACAAGCTAAATCGGTTGTTTGTCCTCTTTCTATGTAGGTAATTTTTGTCATCTCCTTCATCTTTCTCACATCACCATCATGTATATCTTTCATAGAATTATAAGGAAATTGACCTATTGATTGATTTGGAATATTGGAATCTGTGTGTGTGATGGGCTAGTATAAATTTGTATTGCTTAGGTTATTCTCTTGCTATGCAAATATGATTGGACACGTATTTAGTTTTGGGGAGAATCCAACTGCTGTTGTTGAATCAATTTGTTTTGTATTTTTATTCAATGATTCAAGATTCGATTTCTTTATATCAAAATCTTAAATCATTGACATTGGTGTTGGAGTATCATTGTATATCTAGGAATTTAAGCATCGTGTTGTTTTGAGCTGGGGGTATTTCGCTTTGGAAACTTGATTTCTTGTGTATGATTTGTGGGGATATAACTTGTGGGTTTTTTTGATGTCAAGATTTTGGTTATGACTGATGTTGAGCAGGCCTGTTAATGAATCGGATTCTAATCCAAATTCGATTAATCGGATATAGTTTAATATTTTTTTAATGATAATCCAAACAGGAATAAGATATCATATATTTCACGGATTTGAATTTGGATATACCTATATCCGATTCGATTACGTTTTGATCTGAATTATTTATATATTTTTATATAAATATTAAAAAAATTAGTGATTATTTAAAAGAAATTTAGATATAATTTGTTAAAATTTAGTTAATTAAGTTATTTGGATCAAATTGTAAACGAATTCAGATATGAACCATTGAAACAAAATCTGTCGGTTCGGATCTGACTTTTGAAACCTTATATGAGTTCGGATCATACTTTTGAAACTGTATTTGAGTTCGGATCAAACTTTTGAAACCGTATTTGGGTTTTGATCAGACTTTTGAAACCGTATTTGGGTTCAGATCAGACTTTTTAAGTCGTATTTGAGTTCGGATTAGTCAAAATTCGATCCAAACCCAATCCGTTGACAAACATAATCTTAAGTATGATATTTTTATAACTATCATAATTTTAATTTAATTAATATTTTTTATTTTTCAATAATGGCCAGTTCGACCGGTTAATTCAACAGTTGAAATAGTAACTCTTTGTCTCGGTCTCTTTGTTGGGTTGTTGTCCGGGCTGGGGTTAATGAGTAATGGTTGATGCCCAGTTGTCCCCAAAAAGTTTAGATTTGGGCCTAAAAAGATAAAGTCTCTGTCTGGTAGTCAGACCTAGTGAAACTCCGGTCGAAGGACTGTCGTAGTTCGTTCTTCCGTCATAGCTATCATTCATGTCCATGAGGTTTATTGTTTCCTTAATATCCAATCAATGTCAATTGACAACGCCTCCTCTGTTGCCATAGCCAACAAGAACCACTGTTCAATTTTCTGTAAAAATCGAAAATTTAGGTCATTTTAAAGATATTTCTATGTTCTCATGCTCAATAAAATTCAACCTGGAGCATTGATTTTCTGTTGTGTGCATAGGTAGGATATATTTCTCATGTAAAACCCTAATTTCACACATAAATATAAACTTTTTTGTGAATTGGTTGGTGTAATATGCATTTGTTATTTTTATATATTTCAATTTTTTTTGGCTTGATTTAACACGACAATCCTTTGACTGATTTCTATGTAACAGTTGCAGTTAATTCATTGCTCCCAGGCCATGGCCACATTCTTAGTTTATGTTTAGTCTCTATTATTTTTACTTCTTGCTACATTGTATGTTTGATCAAGAAAGTGAAACATCATGTTTTATGGAGAGGGTTGGGAGGAAACTATGGGAAACATATGTGTACATATATGGGGTTTGAAATCTGACTTTCTATTTCAGTCCAAAGAGAAAACCACCAAGGAAATTTTCCAAGAAATCAAAAACACCTCTCTATCAGCTCTGTTTTTCCAATGCATTTGTCACTATGTGTCCATGAATGGATTGCTGCATCGTGTTTTATGGAGCTTTAGTTCCTTTTCTTCCCCTTTTTAAATCTCTTCTTTCTGATTTGATTCAGGCAAGCAAATGGTTATTGTTATTAAATTGTTTTCTCCAGATCAAAAATAAAAGAAATCAGATGTTTGATTATCTTTTGATAGAAGACTAAACTCCTGCTCATTATAGATGCTTGTGAGGTTTTTAAGTATCAGCTGCTGCTGGATATCCTCCGTTCAAGATGTCTTTATGTTCAACTGCTATGTCAGCTGAAGTTGGGGACTTCAATCATCCAAATGTTTTACCCGCCGAGGCAAACTTGTCCAAAAGCAGTGAAACTCCCTTGGAACATAAGAATGATGAGGAAGAGGATGAGGATGAGAACAAGGACGAGGATGAGGATGTAGATTTCCAACCTTTTCTGAAAGAAACTCCTTCTCTTGAAGCTTCTTCAAGCCTGAGCTCTGAAATTGAAGGTTTGGATGGTGATGTTGCTGACAGTGGGAAAAACACTCGTGCAGCATTAGTAAATAATCCAATGTCAAAGCCATCTGATTCAGTTCAAGACTATGCTGTTGGAGATTCTGAGCATGGCGAGGAGATTGTGATGCAGACCACAATTTCTTCCGAAGGGGCATGTGAAAAAGTCTCCGAAAATACTTCTTCCACAAAGCTTATTGAGAGAAGGCCAGTTTTGATTTCTCGAATTGAAGAAGAAACATGTCTTGAAAAAAATGGTTCAAGATGCAGAACAGATGTTGTTAACGATGTGATCGGACAGGTTGACAATACTGCACATTCTGGGAAGCTTAACATGGATACAGATGCTGAAGATGCAATCTGTATGCGCACTAGAGCTCGCTATTCACTTGCCAGTTTTACACTTGACGAACTTGAAACTTTTCTTCAAGAAACAGACGACGATGATGACCTTCAAAAGGTTGATGATGAAGAAGAGTACAGGAAATTTCTTGCAGCTGTTTTGCAAGGTGGAGATGGCAGCTGTCAGAGTTTACAAGACAAAGAAAATGTTGATGAGGAAGATGAAGACAATGATGCAGACTTTGAGCTAGAAATTGAAGAGGCGCTTGAGAGTGACCTTGATGAAAATACCAGGGATAAGACCCATGAACAGGATTATGAGGCAGTTGGTCGACGGCCGAAGACCAGGCAAAATAGGCGCCAAAAAGATTCTGTTAAGCACAAGAAAAAGCTGTTGGGGCAGTTGAATAGGCCATTACGCCCCCTCTTACCTATTGCCCCAGCTCCATCTTTCAAGGTTTTTGATGGGAAAAGTTTGATGCCTAAGAATGCTCGACATTGTCTGCTTTCCTCTGCAAATAATGGCACTGTAAATGGGTTTAGTCCTCATCAAATAGGCCAGTTACATGGTTTAATACATGAGCATGTGCAACTTCTTATTCAGGTTTTTTCTGTATGTGTTCTTGAGCCTACTCGACAGTGTATTGCGTCTGAACTTCGGGGATTGATTTCAGAGATGCTTCATAAACGTGATCAAGTATTATCATGGAGAAGGGTACCATATCCCAGTTTTTGTTTTTGTGCTCCACACATTCATCCATCAGTGTCAAATGGATATCAAAAAAATTTGCCTGCACAGGGTACTTTTGAATCGTCTTCAAGTTTTGATCCACAGAGAGACTGCTCTTCGGTAAATAATATGTTGCCCCTTTATAATATCATTTCCCCTTTTAAAGGAAGACATGAATGTTTTTCTAATGGGCAGGTGGGTGGCTTTCCAACTACTGAAGGCTCCTTATTGATGCCTTATATAAGTGGTCCTATACTATCTGTGCTGGATGTAGCTCCACTTGCATTAGTTGGCAGCTACATTGATGATGTTTCTACTGGTATGTCATATAGAAGGAATTAAGTTTTTCTTAAGTTTTTTGCAAATTATTGCTTTTTTGGTGCTATGATCTTTATATGCTTTAGTGTTGATGTGGAAACAGCTGTGCGAGATTATCAGTGCCGATATCTGGAAGTTAGTGGTGATAATCGCTTTCAAAGGGAACCATTGTTTCCCCTTCATAGTTTTCATTCTTCAGAAGAAGCTAATGGTCAAGTTTCTAGAGGAATTGTCCCTCCAGCTTCCAAGATGGTGCTTTCTTCTTCTGCAAGTGATCAAATGCCTAGGAAGACAATGGCTGCTGCACTTGTTGAAAGGGCCAAAAAGCAATCAGTTGCTCTTGTTCCAAAGGAAATTGCTAAATTAGCCCAGAGATTTTTTCCGCTGTTTAATCCAGCCCTATATCCGCATAAGCCACCTCCTTCACCTGTAGCAAATCGAGTGCTTTTCACTGACGCAGAGGATGAGTAAGTTGTATGCTTTCTTTTATTTTTGAATGTTGACATTATGTATTTCTTATCAAATGGCTGCTTTACTGGTTATTCCTGTTGCCTATATGATTTCCGAACACTTGGCTGCATGTTGTAACAGTGGTAAAAAAGCAGAAATGAAGTTGATAGTTTTTAGCGTACCGTTTTTATGTTTAACAGTCGACTTCAATGACTGCAATTATAACTTGCGTTCTGAAGTGAAAACGACCATCTTAGTACAGATCTACCGTTGCATCTAAGGATAGCCTCTAACTTACCTATCTCTCCCTGTTTTTTTAATTCTAATAGGAATACATTAATTGATGTGGCACAAACTTTCACCCTCAGAGACTTGACTATCACCTTAATTGAATAAATAACCGGGCAAACAAACAATTCAGCCTTGTCCCTTCTCTTCTGAAACTCTGCTGTGATATTGGGTTAGAACCCTCCAACCCCAAACCAGCTAACTATGAATCAGAGGTTCATAAAGCTCAAATACTAGTTTGGAAGGAGTTGCAATTCCGATGTAGGACAAGCTCTATCCAAGGAACTTACACTTCTTGACTAATGCCCATCAGTTTTCTATCATTTTTCATTCATTGAGTCACCTTCTTTCAAGAGATATCACAAAGGAAATTATGCTAAGTTTGATTAGCAGCAATAAAACTTTGTATTTTTGAGGTGCCTTTGATTTTGAAACATGGAAGTTTATTTGTTTCAAATTTGGATTGTGTTTCAGGTTATTATCAATGGGGTTGATGGAGTACAATACAGACTGGAAGGCCATTCAGCAGCGCTTTCTTCCTTGCAAATCAAAGCATCAGGTATTTTGTTTTCCTAAACTCGGCGGTGCACATACTATGTTACTTTTTTTAACAAAATGTAATTGATTACCTTTGGCATGTCTGATAAATTGCATCAAACAAAGTAGTTAGGGCTTCATGGCGACTTTTATTCTGAAGGAAAGCAAAGAACCAACCTTTTAAATGTTGTTTGCACATGGCTCTGTGAAAGTCATGAAAACATGGAAATATGGCGTAATATATTTAGCATTAGAGTGGTTATTTACATGCTACGTGTTGATTGTGTTACAGATATTTGTCAGGCAGAAGAATCGTTCATCTTCTAAAGCACCGGAAAATCCGATAAAGGTATGTAATTGTGGTTATAATACTAGACCGAAAAAATTTACCTCCATTCATTTGCATCCATTCTGGTTGATGTTTACTGGATCTGATTTGTTGATTAATTGCATGGCTTATGTTCTGGTTCCATCTCTTTCTCTCCTGTAGAGTTGGAATATTTTCAAGGGACGAAGTAACTTCATTGTAATTGCCACTTGGTAGTCAATTTACTGAAATGGTTGATTTATTTGCATTTGCATGTCTAATGACTTGTTAACTCACCTTGAACTGGATGTAGAGCAGTCCATTAAATCACAGTGAATGATCTGAAGAAATTTCAGGGTACTGGAATGCTTAAAATACCAATCGATTCCATGATTTGGTCAACTTTGATTTCCCAGAATGATGATTAGAATCATTTGCACGTGTAGTATAAAAGGTTACAGCGAGAAAAAGAAATTCCCAAGGAACTGGCTCTCGAAATAATCCTTAAAACAATCAATAGAATGTGCCACTTTACCTGAAACCCACACTAACGAACTCCTCAAACATAAATCTGTTCAGCTTACACCCAAAACTTCACCTCACACCTCATTAAAAAAAATACCCTATTCCTTTCCTTCCACATATGCTTGTTTACTCTGCAACAGTTCCAAGATTGTAATAACTCAACCACCACAGATCTTGTAATTACCCACGTTGTGAACCAAAAAATAAATAAATTCGACACTTCTCGATGTACATGATGCAACAACAAAGTTTGGTTTTCTCCATAGGTGCGTTGCACATACTGCACCATTGGGTCAAATTTATTGCATGAGATGGTCTACCTATTCTTTGGATTGAGAAACAGGTCCACCAAGTTTTCAGGGGCGACCTGGATTTGCATCTCATACAGGCACTTGAGAAAGCTCGCTATGCATGAATTTGGTAGTTTAATAATGTTGTTGCATCATGCAGGCAGTTCGGAGGATGAAAAATTCTCCTTTGACTGACGAAGAGAAAGCCCGCATCGAAGAGGTAAACCATTTTGGATTCTCGCAGACTAATTTTCTCGCAAATTTATGTGACGCATAGTCCCCTCATTAATTTATATAAACTGAATCATTCAGGGATTGAAGGTTTTTAAACTTGACTGGATGTCCGTATGGAAGTTTGTTGTCCCTTATAGAGATCCTTCTTTGCTGCCCCGGCAGTGGCGCATTGCTACTGGAACTCAAAAGTCATACAAAATGGATGCTGATAAAAAGGTAAAGCGGCGATTATATGAATCAAAAAGAAGAAAGAGCAAACCTGCAGCTGCGAGTTGGCATACTTCATCTGGAAAAGAGGTACAGTACTTCTAGAAGCAAGTGATCTGCTAGCCCTTACATCATATTTCCTTATGAATGGCTCATATGAAGTGTTATAACAAATGACTGGAAGGCAGACATGCAGTGTTCTTACCTCATTGCTTTTTCTCCGAATGATGCATTCGAATATTTCTTGCTATTTCTTTTATCTTTAAACTGTTTGAATCCATCTAACATCTTCAAGTGGCTGCATTTTTTAAAATGATGTTTCAAGATAGACAAAACAAGCAAGTACCAGTCCTTGCATAGTATAGATGAGTGCATGTGTGTGGAGGCACATTCATCTCATATCCCTTAATTTTTCAAAAATTATGTATGTGCGTGGAACTTTAAACAACCCACGGTTTGCCCAGCTTGGCTGACCTTTGCGTAGCCTGAGTAGACTTATACTTGGCTTGTCCCTTCCTATGCTCGATTGTGGTAGTACTGTAGTGGTGCTCAATGTACTGTACTTGGAAGTCCAGAAGTCTGATTTTTTGTAGTAAAAATAATTTAATCCAACTTTAAGACTAATAACAATGGTGGTTTGTTTAAAATGTATTGATTATGTATTCATGCATGAAGGTTATCAGTTTCTATGAGGCATCAGCTCTTGACTAGTGGCTTGACCTTTGCTTATGATCCCTTGAATCATGAGCTGTTATGCTTTGGCTTGTTGGCCATGGGGTGAGGGCTGTTTTTGTGGACTATGGGTTAGCCTTACTTTGAATTCTTTAATTATCGCAGGACTACAGTACTGATAATGCTGGTGAAGAAAATAATAGTGCAGATGACTGCATGGATAAGGAAGACGAGGCCTATGTTCATGAGGCGTTTTTTGCAGATTGGAGACCTGGAAACTCCAGCGTTTCTCTGAAACATCCTGACTCAGGCTGGGGAGAAAAAAATCCACCCACTATTCTACATTCCGTAGAAAATTCTCTTGTCAGGGAACAAATGAATAGTGGGTGTGGAATCTCTCAACCTCAAATTGGTCATGAGCTTCCATCTGCTTCAAGGTACTCCAAGTATCTGTTTGCTTTGTCTCATTTTATTCTTGCAAGCATTGTAGATCTTTTCTTGAGCTGAATCAACCTGTTTTTGGTTTAACTATAAGGTCCTCCAACTCCGAAGTATGTGTTCGACCAAATCGAGCTCGTTGTGCTAACAATGCCTTCCTAGTCAAATTAGCTCCGGATTTGCCTCCTCTAAATCTTCCACCGTCAGTTCGTGTAATGTCCCAGTCAGCTTTTAAAACCTATCAAGGTGGAGCTTTTACTAAGGTATCTGATACTGAGGCTTGTAGTGGCATTCCTGGCACAGAAAATATAGTTCCAAAACCTGCGTCTGTTGTGAAGTCAGGGACCAATTATCCAGCAAAGGCTGTACAAAATGGGAATAATCTGCTGAAACCAAGTATTAGCAGTCAAGGTTCTGGAGTCCTCAGGGATAAATGTTTTTCAGAAGAAAAAGATGGGTCCGGTCTTCAGATGCATCCTTTATTGTACCAGGCCCTGGAAGATGGTTGTCTGCCATATTACCCATCAAACAGCAGTACTAGTAATCCTTGTCCTTTCAATTTCTTCCCAGGGAACCAGCCCCATTTGAATCTGAGTCTCTTTCGTAATCCTCACCAAGTAAGCAACACCGCTAAATTTTTTGACAAGTCTTTGAAGTTGAAGGTAACTGCTGCCTCCTCAGCACTTGGTTTTGATTTCCATCCACTTCTGCAAAGAACCGATAATGTAAATTGTGACTCAGTAGCTGTACACTCAACTGGCCAGCCATCTGTTAATTCAGAACCATTAAGGGGCATAGGTGCTCCATTTCAGAATCCATTTGATGCTTTCCTGGCTAAGTCACACATCAACAGTCATCCAATTGCTACCTGTGCTAAACCTTCTAGTCCTAGTAGAGAGAGTGAGGAACCTGACTTGGAGGTTCAACTGAGTTGCAAATATAGTAAGCCAAAAGCTGTGGGAAGCAGAAATGCATGTGAACACAATCCAGTGGTGTCAATAAAAAGTGTTTCAGAAGCTGGAACCTCAAACTTTGAAAAAAAAACAAAAAATTCATTGGATCACTGCAGTGCATATGTGCCAACAGTTTCTACTTCAAAGGGACTAGGTCAGAATCTTGATTCTGGTGCCCATGCATCTGTCAAATCCAGCAATGGGAGAAATGACAACAATGTCGATATTGTAGGTGACTTGTCTCTTCCAGAAATCGTGATGGAACAGGAAGAGTTAAGTGATTCTGATGAAGAAATTGGAGAAAATGTAGAGTTTGAGTGTGAAGAGATGGCTGACTCTGAGGGAGAAGAGGGATCTGATTCTGAACAGAACCTCAACATACAAAATAAGGTACCTTGTTCATATATTTTTGTTTGTATTTAACTGCTTGAGTCCTTAGAGGCATAAGTCATTCTCCGGGGATATTATGTTATTGAATTTCTTCTTCCTGCTTCAACTATATTCTTTTACATTGTCTATAACGTGATGAAACCCGTCATACTGCTTTCCTTAAGAAATATAACAGTTCAGAAGTTTTGAAATTTGGTTTACGCTCAAATGTATGCGCCATTATGGCAAATCCAGCTGATTCAAGTTTTAAAGAAAGCTACATTCTTTTTAACGATTGAACTCTCTTAACATTTTACTAATGTGCTGCTTATTTAAATTTGCAGAAAAAAAATGCTCTTATTTTCAATTTCTGGGAATTTCCCTCTTGTATTATTCTAGGGTTTCTGACTGATTGCACCAATGTTTGTGATTGTTGGATGTGTTCTTCAATGGCAAGGTTTGGCTCATATGTTATGTTAATCCTCACATGTTTGTATCTCAGATTTTTTGATTGGTTTGTATGTGAGTTTTGTCTACCCCAAAAAAGTTGAGCTTAGTTTTTATCTCATGATTTCTATGGTACCTCATCTCTAATTTTGTACACAATCCAAATCTTGTTTTTCAATGGGCCAGCTATGACTTATTCTGTCCATGTTTTACATTTTTGTTTTTTACTTGCTATTAGGCTGCAAAAGTTGCCACAGATGTAGATATCAATCATTCACAACGTGAACCCAGTACCTATGTCACTTCGGAAGGCAACGCCTGTGGCCCCTCAGAAGGCAGCACAATTAAGTTGGGTTTGACCGACCAAGAGGAGGAGGATAACCCGTGGAGTTCTTTATGCTTGGATCTGAATTCATGCCCTCCAGGTTCTCTACCTACAAAGCCTAACCTTGCAATACATAGATATTGTTCTGCTGGCCAACTCAAGGCTCCGGTTCATTCCAACCAATGTTGCACAAATACACCACAAAGTACAAAACATGGTACGCCGCAGAAGCATGCTGTAAGCACACCACAACCGCCCTGTCTCAATCCTGTTACTGTTGCTTCATCGAGGAAACCACGAAAACGTGCGTGCATAAATGATTCTAGTGTAAGTACTGGTCGAGCCAAAAGGAGGGATTTGAATGTGAATACTGACACGACCGAAGAAAGCTCGAACCGTGATAAAAATGATGAATCTGGTTAATTGTAGCTTTGTTTGTGCATATGTTAGGTTTAGTTGATGGCCTTAAATTGGTTGTTGGATGTGCTATGTTGCATGTCAGCAGCCCTAGTAGAATATGAGATGGTGGCATCAAATCTCAGGTAGCCAAGTAGGTGGAAAAAAAAAAAAGCAATCTGTTGTCAACTCTCCCAGCTACTAACAAGGCTTCAAAGGGAATGTGTGCCTTTTTGTGTATCTATTGTTGATATAATTGTATAGATTAATGCCTTTAATGCAGCTTTTGTGATGTCCAACTCTCTATATTTGAGTTGGTCAGCTGTTGTCCACCCGAGCTTACAATTTTACTGCTTTCTGATTGTAATCAAGATTTTCTTACTGAAATGAAATTACAAATCTTATCCGACATGCCACTTGTGCCTTGGTGTCAGTCAGGTGACAAGTACATAGTAATCGGTACAAGCTGCAGTTTTTAGCTTTACATAATTCAATCCAATATCTATTATTTTGATCTGCTAAATAATTTTGATAAGTTCAATCAGTTGATTTTCACATAGTTGATTTTAATTATTTGCTAATTTTTATTTCATATTTTTATGACAAATCCAGTATCTCTAATCGTTTTTATTCTTATTTTTTTCTATGTCAATAACTAGAATGAAAAAAAAGAGAATATCAACGCATCTGAAAAAAAACGATTAATTTCTATCAATAGACTTGCTAAAGACCCGAACGATAGAGTACTTACTATCGGTGTCACGGAGAAATTTGTTTTTAGATCTCGCATTAAAAACCCTTCTTCTTAATTCAAATTGAAATATACAGTAGTCCGATAAATAAGATTTTTCTTTTCTCAAAATAGGAAAAAAATATATATATATATCCTTCTTCCCCGGCATTCCCTAAAACACTCATTTATTTTTCTGATGGATTTCACTTTGGATTTCTTATGTATATAAGTTGTTAACTTTTACAATTATTGTATGTTATATGTCAAATGAGACAAAAAAAAAAGACGGAATGGTTAGATAGATTGGATATATAGAATTTAAAGCAGAGACCAAATTATATGACATTATAATAATAA
>CM042191.1:30798948-30815817 GCA_023539305.1 Ilex asprella
AATGGTTAGATAGATTGGATATATAGAATTTAAAGCAGAGACCAAATTATATGACATTATAATAATAATAATAATTAAATTTTAAATGTGTAAAAGTTTGATCAATAATATTATTATAGTAATGTTATATTATTTTATTTATATTTTTTATCTAATTCTTTGATGAGTTTAGCATTATTCTAATTTTAAAGAGTTTGATAAAAATAGAAATTAAATGATGTGACATTATAAGATAAATTTAAATTTTAAATATATAGAATTGAAACTAAAAATATTATTATATTATTTGATCTCTATTTCTAGTCTCCTTTGTTGGTTGATCTAATATTACTCAATTTATTTTAAATCTCAAATTTTTTAACAGAAATTTTAATTAAATCCAAATTTTTTTTTTTACAAAAATATGTAAAAATAAGAATAGTGTTACACTGATCCAAAATAGAAAACAAATGACGTAATATTATAGGACAAATTTGAATTTTCAATGTATAAAAATAAAACTAACAATAATATTATGGTAATATTATATCATTTAATATTTATTTTTGGTTATTCTAACATTGCTCGATTTATTTTAAATCCCAAATTTTTTTGAACAGAAATTTTAATTAAATCCCCAAAAAAATAAAATTGGTCTATAATTAAATCCCAAGTCAAAATACATAGACTCGTTAGCGCTTGGGG
Source organism: Ilex asprella (assembly GCA_023539305.1). Taxonomy (NCBI): domain Eukaryota; kingdom Viridiplantae; phylum Streptophyta; class Magnoliopsida; order Aquifoliales; family Aquifoliaceae; genus Ilex; species Ilex asprella. The sequence continues at coordinate 30,799,633 of CM042191.1, forward strand.
GGGAACGTGCGCACACGGCACATCTTATAATCCGTGGCGCATGATCTCCATGTCCCTCGCAACTGGACTGTTCCAAAATTCTCAGCCGCTGGCCACTGGTAACTCCTCCCTCTCTTTCTCTCTCTCTCTCACACACACATTTACGTATATGAGACACTTGAATTCTTCGAATGTTTCCTATAAACCCTAGCTCAATCTTATCCCCATCAAAACCCCCATTCCTCTCACTTCCCATTCTCTCTCTTCCTAACTACTCCACCACCACCGTCCTTTGCCGAGCCGCTGCTGATTCTTCTGCCGGGCCCTCATTTCCTCGCTGGTGGTTTAACTTGCCGGTTACCGTGGACGCCGCCTTTAGCAGCGGCGTCATTGGCCAAAGCTCCGACGGTTCCTCCGCTGCTGAGAGACGAATTGCGAATAACAAGAATGGTAAAATCAATGCGAGAGAGAAGAAGTGGTCGCGTGACCGAGAGAGCTACTTGGCTGACGATGCTGACGCTCTTCCACTTCCCATGACTTACCCTGACTCATCTCCGGTGTCGGCTGATGAGATCGACCGGCGACTCCGTTGTGACCCGCAAGTTGAGGTTTAAATTTTAAATTTTCATTTTTTTCACTAATCTCTCATTACCTGCTTGGTTGCCGAGAAAATTTGGGAAAAAGAGCAAAGGAATTTTTTTTTCCTGATTTGTTATCATTACTTGGTTTTTGATTGTTTCTTGTGTTATCGATGGGAATTGTAGGATTGTAAGGAAGTGGTGTATGAATGGACTGGAAAGTGTCGGAGTTGCCAAGGGACTGGATTTGTCAGTTATTACAATAAAAGGGGGAAGGAAACTGTTTGCAAATGCATACCCTGCCTTGGAATTGGTTATCTTTCCTCCTCCGTCATTATGTGTTCATAATCTGTCTGTATTTTATCATATCCATTCTGCTATTTTCGTCCCACCTAATGCACATAAGCTAATGACCGCCTTTACTTTCATTTTCCATGTTTTATAGAACTAGCACTGAGAGAGTTCAGTCAAGAGAGTCGAGAGCTGAAAAACTCATTAGAATATCCATTTCAGTTGATTTTTTCGTTCTAGGTGCAAAAGTAGCAGAAATCACGTGCTATTTTTTTTTTTGTAGGACGATATTTTTTTTTTTTTTGTAGTTGGAGCAATGAAATCAATGTGCTTCTACTCGAGTATCTTTAGTGAAGCACCTTGGTTTTTAGTTATTTTTTCACCTAAATAAGTTGTTTCTATTCATCTATTGTGACATAGAAAATTAGAATCCATAGCCATAGTGGTCAAATGTTGTACTGCCATCCTTTATCAACTTTGGACCACCTTCTTTAGCTACCCAATATGGTCTCTCTCTCTCTCTCTCTCTCTCTCTTCCCCCCCTTTTATTACCCATTTAGCTTGCCTTCTTTCAATTTATCATTTTTTGTTTTGTTAAATAACCATCTACTCCAAAATTTTAAGTTGTTAGAGATGATATAACTTAAGTATTCCCCTCACGAGCATGCTTGACTTTGAGCCTAGCACATGAATATGGGTGACGGTGAGATTCGAATAAAAGACTTCCTTCTTTGATACCATGAAGAATTTTAGAGTATGAGAGAGATTGGAGATTGAATAATGATAGAAAAATGGGACACAAAGAATAACGTGGTTAAACACATAGTACCTACATGCACGGATCAAACGTCCCAAGGATTACATCGATGTATTAACCATTGGTGATTGTATACTAGTATTTCAACCCTATTTATAGGGTGAGAAAATACATTAGATAAAGACAAAATATCACCCATGCTTATCATCATCTTTATCCGAATTCTATGGACATTGATAGATTTCAATAGATCTTATCATATCTCTAATGGGCTCGTTTGGTTGGCGTATTAGAAATTGATGAATTAGATATAATAATCCAGTCTAATGCAATACGGAACGACAAAAAACAAGATTAAATAGGATATTAGAATAATACGTAATTTTATCAAGGGTTTGGTAATACAAAATATAAGTGTTGGATGGTAGTTATTTAATCCAATCGGTTGTTTGGTTGGAGATTATTTTATCGTATTAATGTTAAATTAACAAAAATATCTTCAATCAGTGTTTATTACATTGATGACAACTTGATTTTATAAGTTAGGGGGTTATAATAGTAAATGTGGAGAATAATACGTTTGAGTTGGATTATAATACCACCTCTCTTGGTGGTATTAAAAAACTTTTATAATACAGAGCTATTGTATAAAAAATATACGATAAGTATACGATTAATATACGTTTTTGAAATTAATGCAACATCAAATTTGCTTACCAAACAAAGTATTAACCCCGATTAAATAAAAAAGAGTACAATCTAATATTTAATCCTCTCTTAATACGTCTACCAAACGAGCACAATATGTTTGAGCCCATCTGGGGCTACATCACATTTTGGCCTTGCCTACTCATAAATCACTTAAACCTGATGAAGGCAGTATTGTTTCCAGAGGTGTCTGGTTGAAGGCTAGCTAGCATCTTACCTGTAATCCCTATTCTTACTACGTGTACTTAATGACATCCTGACTTCTAAATATACTCTATTACTAGTAACTTTTGAAATTGAATTTTCAGTTATGGTATGGATCTCTTGTTTATATTTCATGAACAAAGGAACCCATTTCTGGTTAAAACATTAAGATCAACATACTGAAGGAGGGAGTAGGGAATGATGGCACTCAGCTTAGAAGTACAAATTTCCAACCACTACTAATACTAACCATAACTTCATAAACCTTCAAGATATACAAGGACTAATATTATGATTTTCAAACAACTGTATATGTGATGATATATTGTTTTTTTTTTCTGCTGAATACCTATTTTCAACGCCACCAGAAGTGCACATGGTGCAGAGTTCCCATCGCAGAACTGTTCTATAACATGTAGTAGAGTGTCCTTGTTTATTTTCCAACATTATGGAAGGATATAGACAACTATTGCTTAACAATTACATGTTTCAATCCTCTTATCTGCATTTAAACTTGTTGTGTTGTGTGTGCAGTTATCTCTTCCTTTTGAGGGTTATCAAAACATGTTCTTTTACTTTTCTTAACTGATGTCATTATTCTTTAAACGGATGAATATATTCTAGATGGCCGGTGCAATGGCACAAGTTTTACATGATATGATATTTGTTGTCTCCATGGCCTTTATGCTGCTATGGTCTTGGCAGATTGGGGCACTGGTTTCCAATTCAAAAGATTCTAGTTACGTTTACATGATGTAGTGGCCTATGGCAGTCTAAGTAATCATTCTCAAAGGGAAAATAAAAGGCAAGAGAAAAAGTTTGATTGTGATGTGGCAGTATCTGATAGATTATACTTCTCTGTAAAGGTGAGTGCTCGATCTGCTTTGTGGAGATTTTAGATTTTCCACATCAATAGGAGGTGTGGTTGGTGTTTTGAAACTGATATGCAGCTTAAGCTTTGATGCACCTGATTAAAGAATGTGTGGAAGGTTGTGAGATGTTATAAGCGAAGTTCTGACAGTCGACAGTTAGTTGCTTCAGAATGGAAATTTATGGACATTCATGAAGTTCTTGACCTAGATTTTGTGTGATGAAATTCTTTGAAGTGTCTTTCTTTCTTTGTTCAGTTATTTGTATAACAAGGCTTGAGTAAGCTTTATTGTGTTTGTTTAGAGAGCTTTCAGCCAGATTGTGTACATATTTGATCCGATTCCAAAATCTACATATTTGGTGTCATTATATAGTTCACGCAGAACCCAGAATGTAAAAGATATTCAATCAAATTCAGACATTCTCTACCTAGTGTACCAATTCACGTGTCTTCTCTGTTTGGCCTGGTGGGTGTTTTCAGAGATTTTCTTTTGCTCTCTGACTGTTTGATCAAATGATGAAATATTCTTTTTCATTGCATATCAGATAAACAAGTAACATGCATGGCTAATCATTTTGTTATGAGGAAGAAAAGTAACATGAGCATATTAGTGGAAATACTTCTTGCTTTGAGTCTGGTACAGATGTTGATGCTGTAAACTCCATCACTGAAAGTGATTGGGCTTCATTCCCATTTGTTTGATCATACATCCAGTGCAAATTATCTTATATTCCCACGTCTTTTCTTCTTGTACATTCAAAATGTTATTGGTCACAAAACACCAAATTCACTTGTTATTCTCATCATTGCAGGATTTGTGCAGAAGATAACCACACGCAGTGATATTGATGTGATGGAGGATTTGGATAATGGAAAACCGCCTTGACACAAGTAATTGTGGAACATCTTTTCCAATCCGGGAAAATTATTTTTGTAGCTTTGATGAGTCAATATGCTTCTTCATCAGTGTAGAATTGTTGTAATTCTTAAGCAACCTTTCATGGGAGTTCTTGTACCTAGTTCTCTTTAACTTGAACCAAAGGGAACTTTAGTATACCTTTGTGGTTGCTCAGAATAAAGGGAATCGATTGTAACCTGTTTAGAGAGTTGAGAATCGATTCTTTGCGTGTTTTACTTTTCCTTCCTGCAATTGTCCCTCCTTTATTTGATTATCTAATCCATTGACTTAAGAATATTCTGTTGGATGGTGGCTTTGTACAAGTTGTTGATGGAATAAAGTTATTCTGCTTTATCTTAGGGTCTGTTTGTTTGGCAATGAGAAAATTTTAAAATTTTACATTCGTTTATTTAGTATGAAATAGAAAATGATAGAAAAAATAATTTTCTCTCATGTTTATATTTTTTCATTTCTAACTAACTTTTTTCTCTTGCAAAAAATACAAGGAAAAATAAGAAAGTTCTCCATTTGGTAACGTTTAAATTTTTCGTTTTTCGTTTTTATTTTAATATTTAGAGAAAACAAGAAAAAAAAACTCGTTTGGTAATCATTTATGTTTTTCGTTTCTGTCATCGTTTGATAAACGAGGGACGATTTTAAAAAACCAAAAAAAGTCGTTTTTAGTTTCCGTTTTTCGTTTTTGAAAAATGGAAAACGAAAACGTTACCAAACGGGGCCTTAACTTCTCATTTTACCTTTATTTTTCTTAAAATATTCAATTAGTTATTAATTTTAAAAAATGTGTATAAATTAGGCTAATCATATAATTTAATCTAGAGATTAAAGTTCGAATTGATATTTGTTCTTGAATTAGATTAGGAGTAATAAAAAATATTTTTGAATAATAAAAATTTGAATAATAAAAAATATTTTTTTCTTCTTTAAACCGAGTTAAAATAATTAAGGATAATTTAGACAATTAGAAAAAATTTCTTACAACTTTGCTTTTTTTCAAACAATGGAATGATATCGTTTTAAAATTTTTTTAAAAGTTTTTCATGCTAACCAAATGCATGCATGAAAATATATTTTCTTTCACTTCATTTTCTATCTCTTTTCACTTTCCATCATCTTTTTCTTGTTAATCAAATGGATCCTTAGGATTTGAGCATTAGAATCTTTATCTTTTTAAGTTTTCATAACTATAAATTTTATTTTGTCATTCTACTATTTAAGGTGTGGTATACTATCGTATCTGTCGTCTCCAAAACCTTTGCTCTATCCCTGCAAAAAAAAATGTCAAATTTGAGTTTTCTTGATTTTCAGTACAACTTGTCAAAGATGAAGTTCCTAAGGAAACCATCCCGGATGTTTTCATCCATTGACAGGCAAAACTCCGGCTTATTGCCTGTTTTCCAGCCAAATATGGATGAGATGAAGCAGGTATTTGCTAAATTTGATTCCGACAAAGATGGAAAGCTCTCCAAGGGGGAGTACAAGGCCATACTACAAGCACTGGGAAAAGGAAGCACGACAAGAGAGGTAGAAAAGATATTTGAAGTTGCTGATTTGGATGGCGATGGATTCATTAATTTCAAAGAATTTCTAGAAGTGCATAAGAGGGTGCAGACAATGGACATACAGAGCGCCTTTCGGACGTTTGATTTGGATGGCGATGGGAAGATAACTGTGGAGGAAGTGTTCGAGTTGTTGAAGCGTCTCGGAGAGAAGTGCAGCCTCCAAGATTGCCGGAGAATGGTGAAGGCAGTGGATGCTAACAAGGATGGTTCAATTGACATGGATGAATTCATGACCATGATGACCCAATCCATGAAGCGTTGTTAATTACTTTTTCTAAGTTTTAACGCCGAACTGTATGATACCAATCTAAGGCTCTAAGAAACAGTGTCATGTACACGTATCTAATTTCCAAGAAGGTGATTAAGATCAAATATGAATTCTATTTACATATTTGAAGGATAATCTTAGCGTAACGATATTTGCTTATTGAGATAAAATTATATACATCTAACTCAGTTCACGAAGCTCCAACATGCCCGTACACTAGGTATACCATTTTTTATGAATCTTATTTACAACTTCCAACGTGTACGATTGAGCAATCGTTCGAAAAGCAATGCGGTGGTAATGTTAAAAAGAGGTTCTTCCGCACAATTATCTTTTTAAAGCTATCTTCTCTAAATAAAGCGGTAGATATTTCCACTTCATCATAAAACCCCAAAGGTGGTAACTATTATTTGTTATGGCGTATGAAAGGCGATGAATAAAACCCACAAAACTAAACATGACTCAAGTAAATTGAAGTTTTATTTTTAGTGGATTTGAGTCAAACAAATTAGACACATTATACTCATCAAATATATAGATTAACCCGAAACTGCTAAACACTACACAAATTCAATACCATTTATATATTATACGAACTCAAACTTAGCAATACACGATTATATTAAGTTGATCTACTTTAACACGACATGACTTAGATATGCCATGAACCCGATTCGGTTGATTGACGGCCTAGTCCAAATCAACGCTAAATGGCCTGTCAAAACAAAAAATTTATTGAACTTTAGACTACAGAACTCCCCAAGCTAGTATCGCAATGGAATAGTGACTATGCTCATTTCCCTATTATGACAAAAACCTGGTTAACCTGTCCCCAGAAACAAAAAATAATTTCGCAGGCTGTACTTCACAAACTAAACTGCAGATTGGAAGATGATCTAATGAATACATAAAATGACATTTCCAAACCATAACAAGTGCACCAGTAATCTTCAAAAGACCATTTGTAACTCCAAGAATGCTAGTGTTTGTCATCTCCATCAGTCAAAAAACCCCCAACAATTGCGGACATGATCATGACAGCAGCGAAATATTAGGTCACTGTAGGCAAAAGACACTTTATGATCCTTAGAGGTGTCCTAACCAGAGTACTTATCGATACGGTAAGCAATAGCAACTTCACCAGTAATCGCCACAAGAGCATTTACCATCCTTGAAATGGTGAAACCTTTTGTTGTCTCTAACTATTAATTCACGCCCCACAATCCTGGACATTATCTTGATGGCATTGTGACAGTCCCCACAGACCCGGAGGTTCTTGATGATCCTTAGAGGCGTCCTTGCTGGAGTACTGATCAGACCATATGCAATTGCCAAACGTTCACTGTGATAGAGCAAGGCCTGCTCCTTGGCCTCCTGATCAATGTCATGAAGAACATATCTGGTGTCAGGCACATAACTTTGCTCTTTCATTGCAGCCTTCAACTTCTCATCATCCTTATACAGGGTTGGATTTCGAAGCTCTCCTAATCTGTTTTTACCCTCAAGCATATTAATTGCAGATTGCTTCTTGGGTGGCGGTGTAGGGATCTTATTAGCAACAGCCTTTGAGGGGTTAAGACCAACCATCAACTCCTCAGCCCGGTCTTCAAGATCAATATCTCCATGAATTCGAGCATAATTCATCAACGCCTCCCAAATTTCCGCTGTTGGTTCAAATGGTAAATTCTCAATGAACTCCTCAGCCTCAGCAAGATGCCCAGGTTTTCCAAGAACAGAAAGAAGACCCAAATAATGCTCCATCCCAGGATCAACTCCATACTCCATCTTCATTGACTCAAAATGTATAAAACCTTCTTCCACAGCATCAACACTAGCACAAGCTGATAAAACAGCAAGAAAAGTTTCCTTGGTAGGCTGCAACCCCAGCGTCCTCATTTTCTCATACAACGCCAACCCATCATCACCCGATGCATTCTCTGCATACCCATATATCATCAAATGCCAAGAATCTATGTTCCTATCCGGCATGTGATCAAAAACCCTCCGTGCATCTATCATACTCCCACACTTCGAGTACATGTTGATTACCTTATTAATCAACTGAAGATCACTCCTAAAAGTTGATTGCAAAAAGTAATCATGCACTTTTTTTGCATCCTCAAGTTTCTTCAAATTCCCACACAACTCAAATAGCACACCAAAACACTGAGCATCAGCGCGTACTCCCTGATCCATCAATTCAATAACTTCCTTAACCTTACCATCTCTACACAAACCCATTAAATCAACATTAGCAGGCGGGCCACTTGTAGACTGATTATCAACAATCTGTCCTTGATTCAGGGTCTGATTGTTCGTGTTGACCCTCTGAGCATTCTGATCTTGTGGGCTCCCCTGACTAGGATTAATCCGAGGAGGAAAACCCTGATTTTGATTATTCCACTGTCCACGTTGTGGATAACTCTGACTCTGACTAGGGGTTTGAGAGAAACCCTGATTCTGAATCCCTCCATGTTGCTGATAATTCTGACCCAAATCAGGGTTTCCACTTCGGGGGTACCCCTGATTAACATTTGGATTAGCTTCAAACTGTTTGAAATTAGGGTTTTCAGGCTGTGGGGACCCCTGATTTCGACTATTCCACTGATCAACATTTCCAGGTGGCGGATAATTCGGAGTTTGATTAGGGTTTGGACGTTGAACATAGTTCTGATTTGGAAAATTAGGGTCTCCCCTTTGGGTATATCCCTGACCTGGACCGAGATTAGAATAATTCACCTGATTTGGGCTCTGAGGTTGAGAATAGTTCATGTTCATCTGATTAGAAAAGTTCTTCTGATCTTGGCGACTATTCCACTGATTAGGGTTTCCATAGCTCTGGTTTTGTGAGACCCACTGGTTACTATTGTCTCTCTGATCTTGCGGGAAAACCCTAGTTGGATCGGACTGTTGTTGTGGGGGTCTCTGGAACTCATTTGAAACGGTTGACGTGGTCAGGGTTTTGAAAGATGAAGTGGAAAGTGAGGGTTTTAGGGCTAGGGATACGGTTTGCTTGTTGTCGAGATTGAAAATTGACCGAGAATAGGAGTGAAGAGAACGTACCTTGACAGGATAAGTGAAAATGGAGGCTCGAGCTCTGCGAACGGCGAGTAGAGACGCCATTTTTGCTCTGCAAATGAACACAAAAACCCTAAGCACGGGGAATGATAAACCCCAATACGGTGAGAGAGTAACTCGGATGAGAGAGAGAGAGTGTGCTACTATATATCGGCCAAGGTCCGGACCTTTTAGAAACAAAAAGGATGGACACGGAGCTTGTATGGTTAATAGATAAACTTGGCTGACCTGTTTATGTAAAAGGTTGTATTTGGGTGAGACATATCAATATTTTTTTTTTTTATGTTAAATAAAAATAATATATTAACAAATCATTAATTATTAAAAAAATAGTTAAAATAATATATGTAGTTATTAATTATATCAATTTATAAAAAAAAAGTTTAATAATATTTTTTTCATTAAATTACATTATTTTTTAATGATTAAAGGGTCAAACGAGTAGAGGGCTTAAAATGGTTATCGGGCTAATCTTACCATACTCAACACGATTCTTTTATTAAACTGGTTAAACGAGTTGTGTCGTGTAATTCGCTTAATAAATGAATTGTATTCGATTTGAAGATTTTCATTTGTTTATTTAAACAATTCTATTGTATGAGTTTATTGATCATTCACACGAATCCAATTACACTTAACTCAACTGTTTAACTCGATACAGTTGACACCCACTCTAGATTGGGCTTTGGGTTGTGATTGGAACCTACCCGGCTTAACATACCGTTCAAGTTACATGAAATTTATAGGTCATAGGTTCATTAATTTTTGACGCGAATCTCCTATATAAAAAATAAATTGATTAAAACAGTACTAAAACAAATAACTTTTTTAACTAGTATTATGTGGAGAAAATATTTATTTTTTTAATTCGTAATGGAATTATAATTTTTTTGTTAGCACAAAAATTAAGTGAATGCTTAGTTCATAAAAGATCCAAGAGTAATTGTTTTGATGAGAGAAAAAGGGATTACAATAAATTTGTGTAGTTAAAGTCCGAACCACGTTACAGTGTTTTTAATAGTGCTCTTTATTTTAGAGAATATTTTTTAAATAAAAAATATATTTGATAAAAAAAATAGAGAATTTTTTTTAATGACTCTAGAATTCTTTATTATAGTAGAAGACTATCCACTATAGTCAAAATATTTAATGAACAAAAGTATCCTCTATAGAAAGAGAGTTTAATTTTTAAATTTAGTTTTTTATTTTAAATAGTCTAAATAGAGAATTTATTAAACATTATTTTTTAGAAGTTGATTCTTTAAAATAGAGAATTGAGCGAGAATATAAAATCTATTGAAGATACATTTATTTTTAAATAGACTGAATTTGTGGTGGTTCCATGAATTGTACCAAATTTACACACATTCCTTTCCTTCCCCATCTTCTTTTCTCTTCCTGTTCCTAATTTTTTTCTCCTATTGTCATCCCCCCCCCCCTCACCCATTTGAAAAGTTAAATAAAAAATTATAGTGATAAAATAATTATGACAAGTTAGAATGATAAAACATAATTAATGGTTGATTTTTTAAAAAAATTAAATGATTGGTAGTTAATTAGCGAGGTAGAGGCGTAATTATATGAGACATGCTTTAAAATATAATTGACTTATTTTGATTGTTTTATATAGTATTAGGGGTAATTTGTGTTTGAAGATACGGTACAACTTAAGTAAAAAATTATGAATTTGGAGGGAGAGAATTGAATGTGAATGATTTTGTGAAGGATATTGGTGGCCATTGAACGAGTCTATTTAAGACGGTCGGATAAGTTTAATGAAATTTGCCCTGTTTTATGTTATAGATGTAGATATAGATATAATAGGATTGATAAATATTTAGCATAAAATCTAACACAGACGTTGGGTTTGTGACAAATAGGAGTGCAACTTGGGTTGGGCAATCCAATTTCAACTCGAGCCCAACCTGAAAAAATTAGGGCTTGGGTTAGAGTTTTTAATACTTGGGTTGGGCTTGGGTCAAAAAATCCCAACACGAATTCAATTTGAGTTGGGCTCGGGTTGACCCCTCGAACCCGAATTACTATTATATAAATACAATTTTATAATTTATATTAGGGTTGAATTGAAAATATTCGTGTTTAAGAGATTGATTGTCATTGGTAAATAATAAGTCATTATCTGGTTGTAAAGTTTTGCCTGCTTGCTACAGTGTAAAATCTTTGACTGCATAAATTGATCATTTTGATTTAAAATCACATAAATTGATAAATTGATCTATCTGACTGTATTCTGTATGGTTGTGGTTGCATTGAATTCTTAATATTATGATTTTTATGTTAAAAACTTGATTGAAATTGTTGGTTGTTAAATTATTTGAATATTATGTAATATATATATCAAGTTTAGAACATTAACCCGAAATTAACCCGTAAAATAATCTGAAATCAGCCCGAAATCATTAATCCGAATTCAACCCGAGCCCATCCGAATTAAACCCGGGCAGTGCTTAGGTTGAGTTCATCAACTCGAGGTAAGGTTAAGGTTGAAGATTATGTACTTAAGGTTGGACTAGAGTTGACTGTCCAACCTGCCCAACCCGTCCAAGTTGCACCTCTAGTGACAGACATAAGCCTGTCAAACCTTGTGGGCTAGCCGAAACCAAATAATGTTCCAAAGAGCAACTTAAAGCCCCAACAAAAATGGCCTATAGCATTCTGGAATGAGCCCATGAATTCAAAGCTGTAATAGGGGCCGAGCCCACTAAAGAAAACACCGCAGGGGAAGAGGCCCAACACCCACTAGCTGCCTGCGTTTTCCCGCCAACTCGGATTGGTTTAAATACAAATACCAGAGCCAGAGGTCCGATCAGTGAAAGGGAATGAAACGAGAGGAGAGTCTTACAATGGAGAACGACGGCGAAGCTCATTCACTCACGTCCGAACCCAGAGATTCAAACTGTGATGAATTCGCTAGTGAAGACGAAGAAGATCTCAGTTACAAATCTTACAGCGAAACAATCTCACGGTGAACGATCCACAGTCCGTTCAGCTCCGCCACACTGGATCGAAAATAGCAGAATGTGGCTGATCTCAGGAGGTTCGTTTCGTTTCGTTTTGTTTGCTCAATTATCAATTTCGTTTTAATTTATTTGGTTTATTTTCTTTAGTAACCTTGATTCTCGCCATGGGAAGCTTTTCGGCTTCAATTTTAGGGTTTCACATTCCTTCTGATGCAATAGTTCTCTAATCTGATAGATTCAAATTCAATCCGTGTTTGTTTGTGTTTGTGTATGTGTTTGGATCTATAGATACATCGTTCACTTGCTGTCAGACAGGAATTTTCATAAACTGAAGTGGGAATTTTGGTTTTACATGAATCGACGTGTTTAAGCTTTGAAACTTCACAGATATATCTCTATGTAATGTAGTTTACTCCCTCACCTTTTTTTCTCGACAATGTATATGTATAAATTAATTTGGTAGTCTGAATTTAATCATCTATCCCACAGCTCATATCATACTCACATAATTTCTGGATTGATGTCAGAAAGGACTAATGTGAATTAATTTTGTTATTTATCAGGTAGAATCTTGTCCTCAAAACACGATCACTTCTTCCTCGAGTTTCCTCAGTAACAGAAAGTGCACCGAAAGTTTGAAAACCCTTTAAACCTTAGTTCTAACTTGCGGTAATATTAATAAAACAAACTGGTTCATTGTCTCTGGTCTGATTAAAGAATTGTGCCCTGGGACTCCCCTAGTCCATTCTGGTTCCAATTACAAGCTGGTTGAATGTCAATGTTGCCACAGAGAGAATCATCAGAAAAGAGAGTAAGGCAGTCACTAGGATTAAAGTTTTGCTGTTCTGACCTTGTTATAAAGGCTAGAAGAATCCAAATCCTTTAAATTTCAAAGTCTGTCAATTTTGATTTAGTTTGATCATCCATCAATAAATTCATTAGGTCTCAATGATAGATGATTGCACTTGACCAAAATTGAAAAAATCTTGAAACTGAAAGGATCCAATTTAGCAAAAGTTAAATAAGCCTCGCAACATAATTGAAAAAAAGTCCTAGAATTGGATGGAGACACAATTCACTAAAGGATTTTCCCTAGAACTACAGGAAAAACTTTGAACAATTTCAAAGATGGATTTTTTGCCTCTATTTCGATTGATGTATGGATAATGTTATACACATGCATGTATACAAATCTAAGCTTCTCTTGAAGACGTGAATTATTGGAGACGTAGATTAATTAAGCCAGCAGTTAGATTGATATTTAGGTCCCAATCTTCTGCCTGTAATTTAGGAACACTAATGGGTTGGCATAGGCCATTACTTAATTTTGACAGTCATTTATTCCTATTACAGTGTTGGGGATGGGGGTTACTACAAAGAATGTGACAACATTCATAGCACTTGATTAAGAAAATAAAGGAGCTTTGTTTTGATCTGACATTGCAAAACGTGCCCAGAATAAAAATTTAATACAATATAGTAGAGGTCCTTTCATTAGTGGATAAAAACCGAACTTGGTTACAGGATGGGAGACCAGAAGTAGACAGTGCCATTAGACTAAGCTTTATTCCACTTGTTTATGAGCTTGTTCCCATGTCTATAAATTCCCTTTTAGAAGTTTTCACAGTTCATAGTGTGAGGAATCAGCCAATGGTCATAATGCCAGTTGGCGATCCGCCGATATTCCCAGTGAGAAGAGGATAAACCATGTGAGAGTCAGTAGTATCATCCAAGGAAGTGGAATCCCTTCACTATTCTTATGTTTTTAGTCAGTCCAATGCCTAAACTACTCTCTTCTTTTTTGGCAATGTCAGTCAGTAACACTTGAAGGGAGACTTATTGGTCTTTCTTTTGTAGTTGTTGTCAATGAGAAAGGCTGAACCAGCACATGAGCTTTAGCTGTACCTCAAATCTTTACTTGCCTTTTTGTTTTGGGTTTTTTTTTTATGTCTAAGTAGTCATAATATATATCCAATATGTAGGTAATATAAAATTTGCTGAAATCCAATGAATATATCTCTCTAATAAAATAGGTATGTTTTGAAGTGGCGTGAACTTAAAATTTTCGAAGTGCTTATTCCATTTGGTTTCCCATGTTCTGCACCACTGTGTCTTTGACTACTTTTTCCTAGTCCTCTAGCTTCCCAGTCTTAAAAGTAGTGACTGTGATTTTGAGATTAGTTGGCACCTTGGTTTTGGAATTCAAAAGAAAAGCAATCTAGCTGCTAGCAGCTAGCAGTAATGGGCAGATCTGGGGAGGGCCCTATTCAGATGTGAAGATCTCAGTTCTTTAGATAATTTGGTTTATCTGGATGCGAAGGAACCCACACATGATCACTTAGTGCATCTATTTTTAACTGTAGATTATTAAAATTTACTTTAATGATCCAAATCTATCTCTCTCTTCCCTTGTGTGTGTGTGGGGTGAGGTGGGGGGGGGGGGGGAGGATACACACACAAACACAAACACAAACACAAACACACGAGAGATAATGATAATATACTTTTTAAGTGCAGAATTAATTGAGATCGTACTTCAATAATAATTTTGGTAAATCAATTGATCATGTAGCAAAATCAAATTATCTTCTTCAAGTGAATATTTTATTTTACTTTCAACTTTCATGTGCCATCATAGTTTGTAGAAATTTAAAAACAAATGTTTTTTTGTCGGTACTCGCTCCTTTCAAATTGACCTATCTTATCCTGTTGTGTATGACTGCAGATAGAAGTTATTCAAGTTATTTTTACTTCAAAGTTCAAAGTGTGGTTATTTTTACCAGATAAAGACAACTCTTGTTTACCGGACTTTAAAATAACACAGACACGAACACACGGACCTCACTGTATACCTACTATCCACATCTTGCATGTGACTTCTTATGGTGGACTAGAAGGAACATAATAAAAGTCAGTGGGTGTTGCTCTGATTGTTCATATGGCATGCTTAAACATGTTCAACAACGAGCAACAAGACTTCAGCTCTGCTATGGGTCCAAGAATCTCCTTCTCCAGTGACTTTGCCGATACCCAGAAACCAATCAAGCATGATAGCAGCTATAGAGAAGCACCTGTGTCGTCTGATTTTGAGTTCTCTGTCTCTAATAAAAACATGATCTCTGCAGATGAGCTGTTCTTCAAGGGGAAGTTGTTGCCTGCAAAGATAACCACCCTGAGAGATGAACTCCTTGTTGATGACGATGACTATGGGGATGTGTTGCCGAGGCGACCGAAGAATCCTGGCCGATGGAAAGAAAAGTTGGGACTGAAGAGACCTCAAATTGTCCCCAAGAAAGCTAATAGAACTGATAAGGCTTTACAAACCATAGATGAAGCAAAGAAGCTTGTGCTTGTTCCCGAGGAGGTCTACGCTAACATGGCAGGTGAGATTGGCAATTTATTCCATTTAAAAAGAAAAAGACCGGTAATTTACCTAACTACTGTTTTTAAAAAAATATTTTTGCAAGTAACATCAGTTTTGCATTTTTGGGACTTTTGTTTCGACCTTGTTTCGAGTTTTTACACTTTCTCCAAGTTTAATCCTATTTATATATATACACACATATATGAAAACGTATTATGCATATAGATCAACTTCGTGGAATAGTATTCAAGCATGCATTTTTTTTTTAAAGTTGTTTGTTTGTTTAATTTTAAAAAACATTTATCAAACGATAGCTTTGGCCATTTTGGAGCTAATTATTAGTTTTCTTTTGTTTTTTGGGCTACGTACAGGATCTAATTGCTGATCAACGAGACAAAGGGAATGAATGCTATAGAGAATTATCATAATTTTCGTGGAAGGAGTATTTTTGTTTTCATGCATCAGCTATTGTTGGAGACTACTGGTAAGGAAGGCTTTTTTGGATGAATTTAGAGACATTAGGATTTAGGACTTGTTGGTCGGTTTAACTGGTCATATTTGTAATAATAACCCCAAATTTCTAATAACTTTTATTTGTAATTTTATCTAATCTACTATTGCCCAGCCA
>CM042191.1:30816217-30836686 GCA_023539305.1 Ilex asprella
TGAGGGTTGTTTTCTTACTGCTACACACATACAGAGGCTGCGAGATGATCTAACATGACAGAGACAAGATTTGCAGAGCTATGTACAACGCAAACAATGTTGCATACAATGTAATTGGGGCCATTGAGGAAAATGATATATAATGTATCGCTACAGAATGACTTGCTAATGCTCTAATCAAATGACTAAAATTACAATACAACATGATTGGGGCCGTCGGGGAATATGATAAACAATGTGGTGCTACAGAATGACTTGCTAATGCTAATCAAATGACTATAATTACAAGGATTGGGCTTGGAGGGTAAAAACTATCAATCTTCACTCAATATGTACACTATTTACAGGTTCACTGCCTTTTGACAGGAAAGAATCTTATAAGTAATGGCCTCAGTATCTGTACACCTGCAACCGATAAGTCAATTCTCAAAAACAGCAGCAAAATTGGAGGGGTAACAAAATAAATTTTCAAAGGCCTTCGAAATTAAAGTTTAATGGTTGATACAAATGCAGCTCTTATTCAGATTTTGAAAATGAGGAAAATGTGCTACTTTCAAATCCAATTCTGTATGATCAAATATCCACATCAGGCAAAGTTACAGCTGATTGTAGGTGTTTCACTACAGATGAAGACAGTGAGCAGTGGGTGGTCAGACACGGCAGGTAGCGGAGAAATTAGGTGGAACTGATTCAGCAGTAGCCTTGTAATAAAGAAAAAAAATAGGTAACAAATGAATGGTTATTTCCCTTGGGTGTGCATAATCCAAGAGAAAAAAATTCCATTTTATATCTGCCACCAAGACAATTCATGCTTCAAATTTATTCAGGGGCAGAGCTAGAAATTTGGCGTAGCGGGGGCAAAAATGTCAACAATAACAGAACACGTACTTGATTTAGACCTAATACGTTACTGCCATTGGTTTAGCAAAACAGACTGCATTTAATTCTAAGACCCACTGTTAATGTCATGATAACAATACATGAGATTCTCAAATAAAATCCAGCTCCCCTCCAATAAAATTTATCTTCAATTTTTTTTCTGGGCGGATCATCAACCATTATTAAGTGAGGAACCCACTAGTATATAATGAGTCCTACTTGAAAGTATGGTTGGTGATCCTCCAAGAAGAGAATTGAAGAGAAAATGAATTGAAGGCAATCTCTCTCCCTCAAATAATATCCCAATAATATTTCACTTTTACCACGTAATATTAAAATTTTTTGAACTAATAATGAATAAAAAAAGGTGATTCAATGTGCTGGTTCCTGTTCCTGCAAGATCTAGGAAAGGTCATATGTATACAACCTTACCATGCATGCATGTGAGAGTGCATTTTCGTGACTTAAATTATTAATGCCTAGGTCATAATAGAGAAACCTTAAATTTGCAAATGTTATTATAAAAATAAATTAACAACAGTGAGAGAGAGATGACAACATATAGAGAGAAAAACAAAGAGCTTTAGAATGATTTCTTGAACACATTTTGAGAGACTCGAGTCCAACTAACTAAATATTATTTGAATTCACTTAATTGAGAGTAAAGAAATTCAATCCAAATGCAAAAATAATTAAGTAAATTTAATTTTTTTTGGTGGGGGCATATTCAGAATATACTAAAACCTATATAAAACAAATTTTTATAAAACAAAATTGAGTGGGGGTAGTTGGCCCGTGTAGCTCCGCTCCTTAATTTATCTATTAGGCTACTACCTTAGCCATGTTAAAGTAAGCCCGCCAATTCTGGAAAAGTTGTAATTCACACTATACCAGGAATTACCCACCAGTAATCTTGAACTTCCAAAATTTTTTCTACCCTTTCCATTGATCAGATCCAGGTACGTCAAGTTCCTAAGGAAAGGCGTATAAGCTGTACTGAGAAACTTCGTACCCACGATAGGATACCGAAAAAAGAACTCCTTAAATCAAAAACCTATGAACTGAACGATACTAATGCAATGGGCTAGTTCCTTCCACAATTCACTTTATGATTTTATACCTCTGCACAGAAAATATGATTACCCAAACTAAATTCTAGCATCCAAAAAAATTTGCAATATCTATGAATAAAAATTCCTATTGAATGAGGGAACTGAGTGCAGTGGACTCGTACAAACCTAACTTTTTCGGATTATTTGGACACTGGTTGTCTTTGTGTCGAACTCACAACCTCAAGGTTATTGGGCCGAATTTATAGCATCGAATCAGAGGCCCCCTTGTGTGTGCAATAAATAACCAATAAAGAAAATACTGTAACGTAAATGCAGGAAGTGATGGCCATAATTCTTACCTGTTACATGAACTCCATGGCTAAGTTGTACCTAAATATTTATCCATAGACTCCTTCTTATGCTCAGGATCAAGGCTGCATACATAATTACCACAATGAGCTATGGCATTAAAACATTGAAAAGTCAAATACAATACGGATACCAGGTACCATCTACCTCAAAAAAAATACCAATAAAAAAAAGAGAATAATCAGGAAACATCTAGCTAGAGCTTACCTGTTCCTAACACCAAGAAAAGCATAATGCACTGCACGTGCAGCAGCTGAAGCTGGAGCCATGGCCGCTGCAGGAGCTGCCTGAACAGCACTTGCCAAAGCAGAACCAACACCAGCACCACGCTGGTATCTTTTCAAGGGAGTTCGAACTAAAGCAGAGGCAGATTTTCCCAGGCCGTCACTGATACTTTCATAAGCCTGTCAAATTTTAAACCATTGAAGACTAGTTTAGAAAAAATGCAGGTGAACAATCTGCTCCATTGTCAAGGAAGAAACAAGGAAAATGTATGTGTAATATTCCTACAAGCCAATTATCAATTTGTATCATACAATCCAATAACAACAATAAGAGTCAAACTTCCCCACCGCTCTCTTTGGATGCCATGGCAGCACTTCAACCTTGTAGTAAAAGGTTTATAGCATATAACATTCAGTTGACCTGACCGGAGATGCTTTCAGATAAACCAAAAAATATACTTGAAAAATGGCAGTAAGACTGAGTGTCTGATATGGACATGCATCAACTAGGCCTTGTGACATGAGAGACAAATGGGTACCAGGCTATGAAACATGGATACTTCGTCAAGATGTCGACATAACGATACTTGTCAGATACTCGAGGATACACATAATACATATCTAATAATTAATAAAATATGTGGATACTTCACAAATACTTTTACACGAGTAAGATATATAATTTTTAATTTTAATCTATAATCTCTCCTTTCAAGCTCACATACAATAAAAAACATCAACAAAATTCTATTTAACTTTGAAGAAATTTTTTAAGCATTATCTACTATTACATGTCAAAAGAGTATAAAAAATGAGTTAGTTACACTATAATCTTGGAAATAAATTCTTGTAAGCAACCCAACTAGTTAAATGTTGGTTCTGATTCCTTTAATTAGTCATATTTACTTTATGGATGTATCATAATGAGATGATATTACACATTTTTCAAGGTAAAAATTACTAATTTTGCTTACTATTGTTAAAGAATTACTAAAAAATATAATTTTTACGTCATTAAATAATAGGATAATTACAATATAAAATATATTTTATTATAGCCGTATCTTAATCGTATCCGCATATTTTTTTAGGTTTTGTCGTATCGCCATATCCGTGCTTCCTAGAATACAAGGGGGTTTGGTTATTTTTTTCCGGTAGGTAAATAAATTTTAATATATTACAACGAAGATGGAGCAAGTCTCATCAAAGAAAAGCTTGTAACAACATAGTTTGCAAAATAAAAGACTAAACATATGTCTCTCAAGCCTGAATGACTACTTGTCGCTTTGAAACTCAGGTACTGCAATGGATTGCAGTTCCTAAATTGAAATTCCCACCAAACAGATACACTCGAGGTTAACGGATTACAATATATTAAGCTTTAATAGGAGGACAGCACAGCAGTCCCAAACTACTTCCCAATCAAACAACCTTCCCATCACCAAGTGCAGCCGTTAAAATTCTCTAGCTCAAAATCATCAATCTGACATTGCCTTCTTTATCACAGAGAAATAATAATAATATGAGAAAGTATGTAATACCCTCCTAATGTAATATAGGGGGACATACCTACCTCCCCCCTCCTCGTGGGATACAATACCCAAATTTGTCCCACCAAAAAAATACATTTGGATTTTTCAGTTGATAGAATCAAGTTTGATAAGCAACACAACAAACGCTCGAGAAGTTCAAAGCAAGTTGGAATGTTCACCTGTTGGATTCCTTGTCGAGCATCTTTAGGTTGATTAGATCTGAAGTTACTATTCACTCCGCCATGTGCAGGCCATGGTACAGAGGGTGGAATGCTTGTGAGAATATATTCTGCTTGGAGGAGGATGTCATGAGCCCCTGCTGCCAAGTGCACTCCTAGTCCAATTGCCTCAAGTGAAATACTCCTCAGAAATGCAATTGTACCTGGAATAAATATAGCTGCATCATTTCTATGCCCAATTTAAAAAACCATTTCATAAACTCCAAGAAAGCGGATTCCAGATCAACCGGTTGCTCAGAGAAAGTAAGTGGTCACAAAGACTCCTGATGCGTTGGTGTCAACATACATCAAAATATACTGTATCTGCTATACAATCTCCAAAGTTTGAATCCCTATTTAAGCTAGCGTTGGGGAAAAATCTATGTACATATGAACACACTCCCCAATTTCATATGCTAACGGTATCCACTATTTGTCATCCTCAGAATGAGGTAAATCCACAAATAAAAGATTTGGAAACACTAACACATTGCTCTTGTTCAAAAGCATTTTCTAGTGAAATACAATTCCATGCACCAATAATAAATCAAGCACAACACTAGATATGACAGCCAACACACTCATTCTTGTAGTCAAAGCTTCCTTACAAAAGGCCATGGCTCCTGTTTTACTCCAACAGACACTATCATTCCAGTAGTCAAAGAAATGTCCAGGCAACAATGAAACCAACTCTTTGAATAGCTAGTATTACCATATCATAAAGCCTAGGCAGGGAATGGTAAAGAGGCATATGTAATCACGGATATAGATGCATAGCTTTCAACAAAGAATAATTTGTAGGAAAGCTCCCTCCCCTCCAAAAAAAAGCACCCCTAGCATGCTTCTTTGTTACCATTCCAATAATATATAACTGAATCTTTTTCTCTCTATACCTATAGAACAAGAAATAGAAGACTTTAGCTAAGTTAAAACTATTCACCCAAAGAAAGTAGGCTAACATGGCTGCCTAGCATGCAATAAAAGAGTAGACAAACGCTTGCATCAGTATGGAGCATTATCTACAGTGAAAAGCAGAGGGGAGGGGGAAGTCAAGGGCAGTATCTTTCTATAAGGTGTTGTCCAGAGACACAGCTTTAGATTTCCATTGAAAAGACATCCATCAAGGTTAACTGCTGAAGTCCATTCCAAGGTTCTTTTAGTGAAGGTTCTGCGGCATTAGCGGCTATTTTGACCATCGACAGTCTAAGCTGTACGAAGAATATACTTCCAATTGGTGGGTCCATGGGAAACCATCCAGAGGTGGGCACAAAGAAGTTGAAGAAAAATGAACTGAATGAAATGTTTACAGATTGAATCTGAAAGACAGCAGAGGACATCTCCAAGCAACCCCAGACTTGTCAGGAGTCCAGCCAGTACTTATTACAATCAGTTGAGACATTTTAATACAGTCTTCTTCGTAGAACGAGGCTTGCACACTGACCATCAACTAATATTTTCTAACTCAAGAAATCATTGCTACTAGAGTCATGTGCTCCCTTAATCTCATATTTAAATGTGAGACAGTCTTCTTGACATGAAGACAGTCATGTGGAATGTTTGCATCATCCAACAAAGAAAAGACAGTCAATGTTGCATGAATTGAATGTTCATGTTATGGTAAAATAAACATAAAAGGCAGTCCACTGCACAAGACTCCTGCCACTTGAGGTCTGGAGAGGGTAAAATAAACACAGCCTTACCCTGCACTACGGACAAGTTGTTTCCATGACTCAAAATAAAGGAAGATTTTTTACTTTCATTGCAAATATTGAATACATTTCTGAAACTAAACACACATCACATTTGATTGCACACTAAAACACCCAACTGACTTCCACACAAGGAGACCAATTTCCAGCAAATAAATAGGAATTCCAATACTTTACCTCTTTGCATTCCCTTGAGTAATTTTTTATCCTTCCTGTAGCTCTTCACAGGCAGAGAAACCAACTTTGCAGCACCCGAACTAACGGCAACCAATGATCGAATGGGAGGGAGCCCCTTCAACAATTTATGAATCTGTAGAACATATAATCTCTTGATATTCATGCATTATATTGCTAGAACACATGAAGACCTGATATTATCATAAGTACAATGAACGCTACTAAAACCTGATTTTGAGAAATATCCTCCAACCAATCCCCTATTATCGTTTCACATATGCAGCTCCAACCATAGACACCAACAGCTTGAACATGTTTGAGTTGTAGCTCAACCCCCTGCAATAGAAGTCATTGAGTAGGAATCAAACATTCCACTTACATTATGGAAATTTACCAAAACATTGCCCCCATTGCACTTGTGGCTTAAGTGCTAATGTCAGGTGAAAAAACAGTGGCCACATATTGTGGCACGTGTAATACTACGAGGGTGTGCAAGTGTTGTATGGCTACAAACGACTGAGCTTGTCATAATAATGCTCTCATAATTCAGTTTCTGCAACACTAAAATTGCCCCAAAAAGCATACGAACAGGCCAAAGTAAAAACAATACTAAAAGCACGTTCATAAATCCCAGAGACAACATAAGATATAATCCGTTTCCATAGTACAGTTCTCAGTAATTATCAACAAGTGGAAGAGTAAGTCTTTACTGGCAGATGACATGACAGTATGTAGCTTAAATGAGAACATACTAAGTTCTGCTGGCACTGCACTCTTGAACTTGCATTGGCAAAACTGCCAAGGCTTTTGATTGAGTTCTGCTGGGCCTTCAGCATGAATAGAGGCAAAAAAACAGGGGCTTCAATGTTCATCTAATTGCTAAAACACAAAATACAACATCTTTCTCGCACATAATATTGACTAACCAGTGGTTTACACATCCATAGAATCTCACCACTCCTTGAAGTTCCTTATACCATGGTCCAAGGACCCAGCGTTCATTTTGTTTCCACCGTGAACTTCCTTTACCTTTACAAAACCAGTAATGTAAATGAGAGGAAGGTAGTATTCAATATACAGGATGGACAACCAATAGGCCCCTTCCACATAGTCGACAGAATATGCTTGTCTTTCTACTTCCTCTTGAAAGTTCTCTCTCAGACTGAAACTTTTTGGTTTTCAGACTGGTAATTGAATATCCAAATTCCTCTTTTTTGGGGCGTTTCAGAACGTTTCGAAGTGTTTTTAGATGTTTTGGTATGCTTTGATCAATGTTTTGGAATGTCACGGAAACAAATTTAGTTCCGAAAGTTTTCCATTTCCACACTAACCAAATCTATGTACTGAAATGACAGTCGTTGCCATGGTCATACTACTACGAGAATGAGTTGAGCTTAAATAGCCCCTCTAAAGTTTTTAGCAAGAGAGTGTGTCCCTAGCAATCTATTCTGCGAATCGTATGAGATTGAAACTCAACAAAACACAAGTAATCTGCAGGAATTATAATTTCATCTTTCATTCCAGATTTTGCTGCCCAAGCACCTAAAGTCCTAATGTAATAAATTGACAATTCCTGGAAAAACCAAGAATCCAAGGATTTGGATAAACATATGGCAAAAAATACTGGCAGCAAAACTAGAATATACATGGACATTGCATTGATTACAGTGACTCCAATTTCAAGCTATAGAAATACAAGGGAACCAGCCAGTAAACACCGAATAAAGTTTGTAGCCCATATTTGTTTTTATTACCACCATTCAAGCTAATTGCAACTTTTTCCCCCTTCCAACTAAGGTCATTGCATTAATAGTCGGTTATAAAGCCATGTGCTTCATAAAGGAGGTAAAATCCAGCTTGACCATCAGCTAAACAAGAACCAGAACCACATCTAAGTAATGCACCATCACTTATACTGATCAATTTTGAATTTGACACGTAAAAGAGAACCAGACATTAAACACCATCTAAAGTTTGACTTGCATGCCCATACTTTTTTTTTTCAATTTCACCACTCAAGCTAATGCCAACTTTTTTTCCTGTCCAAAAAACTGGGGCATTAATAGTCTGTTATGCAACCATGAGCTTTATAAAGGAGGTCAGGGTCAGGCCAACAAGTAACTCCGTCCACATCGAAACTAAAGTCAGGTCAGGATTTTTTCACCTTCCCACCACTTGAATAGTTTGGGCAGGACAAGCCTGCTCAATTAGCAGGCCTTGTTTACATCTCTATCATACTCAGCACACAGTATATTGTCAAACCAAAGAGCGTATATTTCCTATTATTTATAAGCTGATAAAGTTTCCTGCTCAAGATAATGTGTTTCAGTCTCAAGATAAGGCAAGTGTTTTGTTAAATTACCAAAAAATTAAAGACACATTAGCATCCTTTTAGACTATCAACACAACATTAGCCTTAAATGAACAAATCTAGAGTTACAGCACTAACCAACTTTTTGGGCTGGTAAGCTGACAGAAACAAGGTAAAAATTTATGCCTTCTTTTGTGGCCAAGATAACACTTGTGAACTGTCTACATCTTAAAATGGATAGCATTAAGTGTTATTATTATTAAGATCAAAAAAAGAAATGAGAAGATACCTTCCACGGAACTAGGTTAACAAGTTCCACATATTTCCCGCCCCTTAAAGCAGCTAAATCAACACGGCGAGGACTATAATCGACCCGAACAAGAACAGGCCGCATATCAAACTTCTGAAACATAATCCAAATATTATCAGTACAAAAATGATACCTAGTTTCAAAGTGAGTACTCATGGGATGAAACAAGTAATGTCCAGCAAATGAAAAATCTAAATCTAGTATCCTAAGTATTAAACAATTATTGGATACAAAGCAACCAGATCAGAAGACAGACAATGCATAACATAACAAATATAACTGATTGATTGATTAGTTGCCACATTCTTGAGAAATACATGTGTATGAGTGTCTACATGTGTTTATGTTTGTCTATCATTTGGCTACAAAGGTTCAGTAAGATGTTGGGCCTAAACAACATGATCTTTGTCTACTCGCCTGAAAATAAGGAAGCAATGCCTCCTCAGTCACGATGTGGCCCCCAACTTTAATACTCCTTTTTGGTAACATTCCCGATTCACCCAAATCCTGAGGAAAACTCGGACATTGGTCAACTGATAAGCTTTTTCCTCCAAAGAAGCTGATGAGAAAATCAAGTTGGCACTGATGAAGATGCAACCGCATAGGAACGAAAGCAACACGCAACCTGAAAGGGGAAAATTTGCAGTAATTATGTCGCTTTTTTCCTACTTAGGGATCACTAATATTTTTTTAAAGCATTGAATGAGGGGAAGTATAACCTATGTAAATGAAAATTCATATGGGATGGGAAGACAAACAATGAATTATCCTCTTTCTGTTACACAATAAACAGTAGCACATGAACTGATGCTTTGGGCATTATCAAGATACTAAATGATTTGGCTGCAAAATTAATCATATTCACCCAAAACCCTGACATGTAGTATAAAGGAATCAGTGGAAAGCAAAATTTTTGGAAAAATTGACTAGATTGCATTCTCAAAGTAACAGAAAAAAAATGGCTTGATAAATGCAAGAGAAGTCATAAACTGTCAAGCAGGATGTTGTTTTCCTATCAAGAAACAAAAATGACGTGTCAAACTTTTGCAATTTCACAAACAAACAAAAACTCTTTTCTTTTGCCATAGAAAAAATACGCAAAATAGTATTCTTAAGATATTTTACATGCAGCTAGCTTAATTAATGGAAAGAATTAGTAAACATATTAGCTAAAATGACTAGCAGATATTGCCCCAAAAGATAAAAGAACAGCAGAAAAACATGAAAAGGAACAGCATGCGCACCGGTACTCCTCAAGAGGTGTCAAAGGATCTGGTCTCACAGCCTCTAAATCCAGCTTGAATGCTTTTGATGATGATTCTCTAGGATGATCTTTTGAATGATAATATCCAAGCACCTTCAAAACAGAACGGAAAAAAAAAAAGAGTTGAAACCCTGTTCCAAGAATGGTAAAACAAGATTTAAATCCATTCAAAAGTCACGGAGTTTGAAGTTGACCAGTTTCCATGGAGCATCAATGCTGTTGTCACTAAGACGAAAATCCTGAATTGAGAGGGAAAGCCTAGATATGCATATTCCACCATCTGGGTAAACATCATACCGAAACTCCATCCCAGATAATGCGAGCTCTAGACATGCACCTGTATCCCGTCCTTGAGTAATTGCAGAATGCTCAACACTCTTCTTAGAGTTGTTCCAATCAGAGCCAGCATGCATTCTCCAGATGATATTGGTGTTCTTAAAAAGAACACGCCCCTTAATTTCTCCATCCTCATCAAGTCCAGTGTGACAGCTAGAAGCCACACCTTCTACACATTGTTGTGGACCAGTTCGCTCACTAACTTCTGACACATGGTTGTCTAAAATTCTGAACGAGGAGTCCCCATACCATCCATGGTTTCCTCTTGGGACTTCTCCATTCTTCACATTACTAGATTTGCATTTAAAAACCTCATCTGATGGCTGGTTATTCAGAGATAGATCTGGCAGGGAGCACAAGTCAGATAAAAAATACCCTTCTATAAAATCTGGAAAGTTGTTCTTTGAATTTGAAGTGTCATTATTTTCTAATCCAATTACAGGCACTGACCCTTTGAGGGATAAATTACACGAAAAATTTTCTGCGTCTCTGACACTTAAGTTACACGCTTCTACAAGAAAAGCATCATTCAGTGAAATATGAAGTTGTGATTCACGTGTATCAGACTGGCCATCCAGAGGTCCATCCAAGTGAAATGCATCGTCACATATCTCATCCATCAAATTGACTACACCAGGTTTGCTTTTTGTATCTAAGCTTGAAGTATGCAACCCAGGAGTTGATGGAGCAGAACCACTATTAAAGATCCTACTTTCATCACTCTCGTGTGCCTGCTGGACATTATTCCACCTGGTCTGCAAGTGTACAATAGATTCTTCCACATCAGGAGTAAAAAGCTGCTGGAGTTGGGCAGCCAAACGAATCAAACCAGAAGTGGTGTCATGGCAAGTATCTACAACAATGTGAGACTCAGAACATTCTACTTCCCAAAGATGACCATTCTCACAGTTTGCCCTCAAAAGTGTCTCAAAATGTGCCTCTTGAGCAACTTTGACATAGCCAAGCTTGCGAAGAGCTTCTACACTGTAAGTGTCACCGACATTTTTTGCCTCAGATACCTCACAAAGAAGTAGACCTAGATCTTGCATTCTAATTTTGTAGTCCCTGCTAATGGAATCAGCTGCCATTATATTACAAAGTTTCAAAGAAGATGCCGCTAAGAGACAAGCAACTTTCTGTTCACCATTCTCTTCCTTGATATTAGCAGAACCAGAATTGGAATCAAATCCTTCGGAAGCCACCAAGTTCCTTACGTATGGCTCATAACTCAAAGCAATATCTGCCAAGTTAAGCACAAAAGAAGATTCACAAGGCACACTTCTCTCAGAATAGCCCTTTTGCAAACTGTGGTCACTTGCTTGTTCCATTTCAGGAGAGGGCAAACAAAAAAAGGATGATATTGTATCCAACCAATCCAAGCGACCACCTACTGCAACAATAGTGCCGCATCTAACAATCACGGATGTATAACTCTGACAACACTCTGGATCCCAGAAGTGTACAATATCAGAACCTGAAAACCTAGAAGCTAATACATTTGAACCCTCTCCATCACCACGTCCCATTGTAGAATTGCTGCATGAGATCAGAAGCAGTTCTTCATTAGGAACTCCAGTAATCCAACCCCACATATTGCCTTCACCATGGGCCACCCAAAGAAAATTGGAACTTTTAAGTCCGCCCACATTTGATACAGAGAGAAACTCAAACTTCTGGATTTTGAGTTTCAATCTATGCCAAGAGCCTGGAAGCTCGTTCTGGATCGAGCCTCTGATACTCTCCACTGCTTCCAGGCTAATTGCTATTTCCACAGAATCACATTCCACAAGGACTGATGTTTGAGAACCAGAAGCTTCTTCCACATTTCCAACTGGATCAGAGGCTATGCATGATAGCCAATCAATCATCTGATGTAAAAGACAGTGTAAATTTTGATACTGAGAAGTGCCTAGATTGACAACGACAGGAGATAACTGGACATGTAGAGAAAATGCAGAGCTCAAAACCATTTCTTGTCGAGTATGACAATTGGAGTCTTCCAAATCCTTAACAGTAGTTACAGAGGCAAACTCATAACCTTTTGCCATGAATTTATTTCTGCTCCTCGCATCCTGTGAAGTAGCCAATAGCTTGGCCCTCTTTGCTATCCAAGGACCAGTCAGAGGACCATCCTGCCAAAGCATACTAATAACAGAAGGACGACCTCTTCCATCAGTGACAGAAAGAACTTTCCGAGCAAAAAAATTCAGCTCTCGCATTCTGAGGGGGTTACCTTCTACATTCTCCTTGGAAGCTGAGGTAATTAAATACATGTCAAGGTTGCCCACACTCAAATGCAAGGAAGATGACTCTCCTGACGAATACCTCTTCTTAGAACCACCAGCAGGGGATGGATTAGTGGTTTGAACATTCTCCTCACCCAAAGTAGATGGTGAAGAAAAATCAAGAGCAATAAACTGATCACAGGAATAGTACCTTCTAAAATCTCCATCTTTCTCGAAAGGGAAACATAATATCATCCTCGCATTTGGAAGGAATATTTTACCCATCAGACTTTCTTTCGGAGACAAGGTTGGAGCATGACTCTCTGCAACATCCCCTAGAGATGAAGGCCTATGCTTATCATCAAAGGCCTCAGATGCAAAACCATCTGCAGAGCTAGTCATTTCAAAAGACGTTCCAATTTCTTTCAAAAGATCTGTTATCATACTTATCAAACCAAAGTTCACCCAGAAAATAACTGGTGGCAGCTCCAGTGAAAAAGATGTTGGCCCCATGAAACGGTCATCAGCAGATCCAGAATTTACCTTAAACTGGCACTGACTAGCACCTAAGGTTCTAAGCAATGTAACCTTGATCACATCATCCCTGTAAATACTTCTGCACATTGTTGTCCTAATGCATCTACTTGGCGAACGTACACCAAATGGAACATCTCCAACAACAGACCCACTTGGTTTTTCTATATGACCATCTTTGATAGATGAGCCAAAAGAAGGAAGTGCACCTTGAACTGCAGCTTGCATTTTTTGAATCAAGACAACCAGACTTTCGTCATCATCATTAGCACCATGCAAATCAAAATCCATAGCTTCATTCGTATTGCAGAAGTGATCAGCTAATTCTACATGCTCCACCATTGCTCTAAAATTCATTTCTCGAGGACATACCTGTTGACCTTATCAAAGGTTTGGGGTCAGTGTAGAGGAAAATAACGAAAGACTGGTGAATGTGGAGGACAAAAGATTCAAATTCAACGAGAAAGAAAACAAAGAAAAAATGGAGAGGAGCACGAATATTACCTGCAAGACAAGAAGCATGTCTTGAAATGTTGCACCCATATAATGAATAAATGAACCAGCAATTGTCTGGTCACCCTTGAGATCACAAGAATGCTGCCGGTCTTCATCAACAAAAGAAATAAGAAGAGAAACTCCAGAAACAGAGGCCTTAAGATTTGTTTCAACATGCTGCTGTTCTGCACCCAAATTGAAGCAAGATTAGATTAGTTGCTCTGACAAATGGTAATTATCAAGCAACCATATGAACGAGGAAAAACCAAAATCTTGTCATAGGCAACTCCAAGACAAGTCTACAACACTGAGGAACACCTCAAAACACTCTCTTAAGAATAAAAACATCTTATGTAAGCATTTAAAAACACTTTTAATCATGCAACAAGGTTGATGGTTATTATTTAGATCCAACGTGTGAAAACTCACGCGTTGACCAGTGCCAAATATGCTTCCAGCTTAACAAAACTCAGAATAAAATAAAGTTAAATTCTAAATATTGTTATTCCTAAAATTAGAGTTTAGGGGTAATTAATACATTTTTTTCCATTTACCATTCCATTGTGTTTTCAAAAATGGCCTCCGTGATTTCCCAAAAATAGTTGCCATTTTCATTATCTTACCTGATAAATTTCATTACATGTATTCAGTTTGCTATTGATTACAAATCTCCAGATTGGGAATATAAGTCCAGCCTTAGTTCACCAGCCACTTCCATCTTAATGAGATTTAAAGTGGCATACCTATACACCTAAACGTCATTAGAGAGAAATCGGGCCTAGAGACTCATCTCCATTGAATCCTGGTAATATGAACTGGTGAGATTAATAAACCAATGTAATGGACCAGAGAACTAGATTTTCGTCCAAATTTTCTACCTTCTAATACTAACAAGAGAATGGGTTCCCAGGTTGAAGATCAAATTCAGGATGTTTGGTGCACGGTTATGGAGTGAATTGAAAGACATCCCACAATTTTGAAAATCATCTTAACAATAGTATTTCTATCATCAAGAGTACTTCTGTATTCTTCCAACATTCCTTTCTTTCCTTGTTCCCTATTTCAATTGTTCTGGTTGATAGGATGAGAAACTTATGAACATTCCTCGGAGAAAGAGTGTCTCAATCGTCAACTATAAAACTGAGAACCAATCGACTCTTTACATGTCAAGTGGTTTTGGATGAAATACTTACCATTGATCAAAATATTTACGAAATTCTAGTTTCAGAAAGTAACAGTGGAGTAATTTTACCATAGCCTCACAAAACAACACCCAGATGGATCTCAATTTGCACATCACACGATTAAGAAACAGTAGATACAATAACAAAAGCACCAAAATAGCACTGTACATTTCATAGGTTATAATATATGAGTTAGGAAGAGCATACCAGAGGGAATATGCAAAGATCCAGAAGCAAGGTTGGATGCAGCAGTTATTGCACTGAAAACAGAACAAGTCCAGTTCCATGCCCCACTGTTTCCTAAAGCTGATTGGGAATTCCTCAATCCATCAAAACATTCAAAGAACTGGTCCATGCTGCAAATAATCAACGGCACAACATTCAAAAGATATTAGCATAACATGAAGCTATGGTATTATATGAACAATATTAAAACTCGACCTTCAAAATGGTATTTAACAACCACACTTACTGCTAACGATGTTCCAATTTTTGCACTATTAAACATTAGGAAATGGTTAGTTGAGAACACATATTTGTTAGAACATCCAATCCAAAACCAATTATAAATGGGCGGAGAGGGCCCCCCCTCAACAAAACAAACTTTGGCAGCCCTAATCTTCCAACATGGGATACAAACCATCTTTATATCCACCCTCGCACGCGACTTGAACGCATACATGTACTAAAAAACCGAGGCCATTGACCACCACGACCCAACTATGGTTCTCAATTCCTAATGCAACAACCTAAAGAAAGGCGCACTGACAACTTAGAATCACATCATTTTGATTGTTCAATCATGGCATTACTAGTGGCCTTCCAAGAATTGATCATGCAAAAATAGGGGATGCAAGTTCCATCGACTCAATCAAGAATGGGTAGGCAGAGCTCGAAAAGGGTAGTTGGTAGCGAGCGACAAAACTATACCTCTGGTCCACTCGCTATTCATATTTGAGCAAAAAAAATTGAACAATTGGAGGAGAGGCCCCTCAATCATACAAACCAACCTAGATGGTCCTAATCTTTTGGGTGTAGAATACAAACTCTCTTCACAACCTCCCTCACATGGAAGATCCGCACATGCTGACAAACGAATTGAAACAAACAGACAAACAAATCGACAAGTTTAAATGGGTAATAGACTTAACCCACTATCTATCCAAAACCCAATTCTAATACCATGTTTTAGAGGCATCCAATCCACAACCAATTGATCATGAGTGGAGAGGCCTCAACCATATAAACCAACGTGGCCCTAATATTTAAACATGGAGTAGATGTTCTCTTCACAATAATTGAAATACCAGGGCATAAAATGTCATAAGATGGAACAGTTAAAAATGAAGCTTCATAAGATGCCACCAAAAAACAGTTAAAAATGTGGTAGTTCAATTCTTGCTGTTTATAAGAAAAAGGGTCTCACTGGAACTTAATAGCACATGGGGACTGTTACAATTAAAGCTATTTACAACAAATCATACTTAACCAACAAAATTAAGTTTCAGTGATATTTATCTCAGAGCAATTTTGACATGAAATTTGAAAGCACAAGAAAGGATAGCAACCTGGCGCCAAAATCTGATTCTTCTTCAATTCTGTCTTTTTGGTGTCTACTGATAGAGGATGGCACCCAGTCTGATATAAGATGGGACCCTGGTAGCAGGGCATCAGTTACCGTTTCCTTCCCCATAGGAGGGAAGCAATCAGAGAAGAAACTTTCTTTGTTTGGTGGCACCTTATCAGTAGCAAACATAGAAGAACCTAGAGTTGAGGAATTGCAAGGAGATGCTGCATTGAAATAAACAGACTCCATCGCCTGGTGATGAATGCGACCCTTTCTATTCTTACCCGTATCTT
Organism: Ilex asprella; assembly: GCA_023539305.1. Classification (NCBI taxonomy): domain Eukaryota; kingdom Viridiplantae; phylum Streptophyta; class Magnoliopsida; order Aquifoliales; family Aquifoliaceae; genus Ilex; species Ilex asprella. The sequence continues at coordinate 30,832,897 of CM042191.1, forward strand.
TAAACATTTCCCACAAATATAAGAAACATTTGATGGAGCTAGGTTGAAATCTTAATTCTAGAGGGTCAATATAAGTATCAGCATCCACTTTGCGGATATCTAAAGAACCATTCTTCAATGGTATGCTCAATTTTAGAGTCCCTGAAAATCCACCTCTTTTCCCAGCAACAATTGGAGTTGTGGCGTTTGTGCAGCATCCCGAAAAGCATGCACCAAAAGTTGTTCCTGAAGCACATGGAAGGGATGTTTGGTTGTCAACACCATCTATTTGAAGGAACTCAAGTATTGCTCCTTGGAATTTTACGAAGTTTATCAGACGGCTTAATCCAAAAAGGTTACTAACTGTTGCATCACCACTTAACTTAGCATCTTCAGAAATACATGTTCCACATTCCACTTCAGTAATTCGAAGCACCAAAGTTCTGCAAAACTCATTCTCCTTTTCCTCTGCTAAATGGGGATCAAATGCAACAATCAATTTTTTAACTTTAACATGGAAGCTTGTAAGCAACCATTTTACCATCTTGGCAATGGTTTTAACTCCTTCATGAACATCCATAGAATCAGTTGCTGCAGGGTTGTCAACCAATTCATGATTGATCTTCCCCAAGTCAGGACTGCTACAGTAGTTACTATCTTGACTGGACAAACAAGTTTCAGCCCCAACTTGAGATACATTTCCCCCACTGGGAGCAAGCACGAGCTCAAGCTCATCCACCTCAATCTCACAACCTTTACCTTTCCAAGGCATTGTCACTAACAAAGAGCCAATTGAACCTTCTTTAACAATCACTGCTGCTGCTCCACCAAACTGGAAAACACAGGTATAAGAGAGCAGTATAAGTGTATAACCATGACAAAGGAGGGGGAATGAGAAAGAGAAAGGGATATGTTCTGTATCATAGGTGGAAAAAATAAATTAAATGACACCTGAAAAATAGATAATGAGTGATATGTACTATAGAGACTCTAGCTACCCAAATCAGTGTTTGGCAATCTATTTTTTTTTTCCCACAAGAAATGAAACCGAATGGGTCTCTTGTTCCCTTCAACCTAATATTTTAGTTGCTCTCGTGGGTTTCTATCTTTTTCCTTTTTTGTTGGATGGATGAGCATCCTTTTAAATGGATTTCAATCTCACAAGGCTTCTGAGTTATGTGAAAAACAGTACATTCCATGAATATTAATTGGCAATACTTTGAGAATTGAAACAGCTATAATTTATTTTTGCTTTTAGAGACAGAAATTAAGATATACTGGAATTTGATCACAAGAGGTGCCTATAACTGATCATTTTCTATATCTTAGATTGATTGCTTTTATGAGAAAATTGAGGAGGAAATTGCCCATAGTGCCATATACTTAGAGAAAGTATGCTGAATAATTATCCCTGTATAGATTTGAGACTTAAAGCCCACCCCAAAAGGCGAATAGTCCTTTGCTATTCACAGGTATTCCCAAGCGGCTTAACCCTGATCACCTCCAAAGAATAGGAGGGGGTTATCTGACTGTAAAGTCCCTGCCAAGCTGAAGATGAATTTGTATAAAGACCAGGTATGCTTTACCGTACGGACTTTGGCAGTTAAGAAACTTCCATAAAAATGAAGGTAACTAAAATGAGAATGTTGAACTGGACAAGCACTAGATTCCCTGAAGGCGGCAACAACGGGATAGAATAAGAAATGATTACAGTCTTGGTAAATCGAATATGGAAAATCAATTGACATAACTCATCTGATATGTTATTTCACGTGCAGTGTAGCCTAACTAATGCACCAGGACAGAGAAGTGATTTGAGACCAAACTGAAGATACTGAAAAAAAAAGAGGAAAAACAAAGTGAAGGTGGATTGAAGCTATGAGCTAGGACATGTTTGTCTCATATCTAACCAAGTATATGACAGTACAGGAGCTTACTGAAGAATAGGGATTGAGGATCAAGTGGTGGGGCATAAAGCTTACTAAGTTGAATATCATCAATTAGTGGTGCAACTAAGGTTAAATCCAAGAAGGGTTTCAGCTAAATCTTTTTTTTTTTTGATAAGAGGGTTTCATCTAAATCTATCTCCTCATCTCTTGACTGGAATAAATAATCAAACAAGGACCAGGTTATCAACAAATTATCTTCCAGCTACTGAAATATTCTGCATGATCCAAGCTTGGTAAAGTTCTAATCAAAAGCAGAATTTCTATGCAGTAGTCAAGCAAGGCACATTGTGCGCATTCCTGTTTGCAACAGACAGCTCCATCATGTCAATGGACTCAAAATATCTTTGTCTTCAGCCATGGACGTATCTTGTGACAAATTTCCATACCTTTTTTATGGCAAAACACCGTCATACAAAGCCTATGCTCTATCTAAACATTATTCACAGATTGCCAAAAGGAAAGCAAAAAACTATACTCTATGTCAAGCTTTTCAAGTCCTAAAATACTCTTAGAATTTCCATCTAATTACAATCGGCCTCCAAACTATCTTCAAAAATAGCAAAATATATAACGAAATTATCAATTTTTCACAGTCCAAACTCCAGAAACCCTCAAACTCAATAACACAAATACAACCATGCGTACCTTCTGATTGAGATAATCGACGTTTAGAGCAAGATCGGAGAGATGAATGGTGCCGGCGCCGAGCTGAACATCGAGCTGGTTAAGATCGATGTCGCCCAGAATGAATTGCCCTAATTTCTTCTTCAACAAGAACTTACAAACCCTCTTTATTGCCCACCGAGAGAACATCGCCTCCGCCGATTTGGCGATGTTCCACGGAAACATCTTCGGTTCCGTGCCGTTCGAATCTGTGCTATTTTACGTGAAAATTAGGGTTTTAGAATTGTGTCTAAGAACCTTAACTTTTTGCTCAATATGGAAGCTCTCACCTCCATCCCATCCAAGAAGGGAAAGAAGAGAGAGAAAGGAAGAGATTGATTGTTCAGAGAAGAGGTTTTAGAGAGCGAGAGAGTCCTGTGTTGGGCTGTGATTTTGTGTTTCTCGTATGTTAGATTTCGTGTCTTTAACGGTCAGTTATTGAACGAAAAAGAGCGTTAAAGCCTGAAGGTGGCGAAGTTTTAGATATTTTCGAACTCATCATATGTTTTTCAGTTTTTTTTCCAAACCAGTTTGAACCGGTTCGATTAAATAATTGATAATAGGGTTTAATAACACAAGACATACGTAAACTTAATATCAATTGCACATTGCATCCCTCAACTATTACGGATTTCACTTAACCTCTTCTAATTTGCGAATTAAGCTCCCAACTAGTGGAAACTTTAGAGGCATTGGTCCCTTCCCTTGTAGCTATTATGACCAAAAAAAACTAGTGTTTCGTTTGGTAAGAATGATAGAAAGTAAAAATGATTGAAAGTATGAGGGATACACTTTCTATCTTTCAAGGAATGTAAGTGTGAATGATACATTTTATTTTCTTTGTGTTTAGTTGAATAGATGGAAAATAAAAATGATTAATTTTTTTTTTGTTAACTAAGATTAGGGGTGACAATCGAATCGTATTGTGTCATATTCGTGTTGAGTCATTACAAGTTTGTGTTGAACATTAGTCACACTTAACTCAACTCATTTAACTAATTATGTCGTCTGAAGTTACGAGTTGACATGTTTATTTTCGTGTTGTATTCGTGTTCAAGTTAATCAAGTTCATGTCATAAAATTCGTGTCAAGTTTGAGTCGTGTCATCGTGTTAATTAAAAATTTTCACCCCTAATTAAGATGTGAAAAATATTTTTTTAATTTTTAAATTTTTTAAAAATATATATATATATAAATAC
>CM042191.1:30851686-30891767 GCA_023539305.1 Ilex asprella
AAAAAAATTGACAGTCCAATAAATGGTGGTGCAATTGACGACTCACTCAGATGTTGTGTGTTTAATTAAATTGTTTCAAAGTGTTTGTAAAATTGCTGTTTTGGTATTTTTGACCAAATTTTGCACCAAAAAAATTCATTTGGGATTTTGTAATGTTGTTGCTATCCATTATGGGATTTTGAGCCAAAGTTTAAACATGTTTGAATGAATTAAGATGAAATTTAGTTTAAACATGCTAGGTGTTCGAGCAAATGTCTGATAGAAAAAAAAGGGTTGGTTGGACAGTCGGTCGGTCGGTCGATCAGCCACTCTGCGTAACTGTGAATGTTCAAAATGGTGTTTGAGCAAATGTTAAAAATGATTTTTGTTGCATTAAAAAACACACACACACACTCACACAGCACGCCCCACATACATCCACACACATCACATACCCATTTTAATGGTTAAGTTAGAATTTTTTAGTGCACTCCAACTGTTTGTTTTTTTGGCTTATTAGCACACTAACAGTCTATCTCTTCTTTCGGGGACTCCCTTATTTCTATAATACATTTGTCCACATTTTCTGGTGGTGCTAAAAAAATTGACAGTCCAATAAATGGTGGTGCAATTGACGACTCACTCAGATGTTGTGTGTTTAATTAAATTGTTTCAAAGTGTTTGTGAAATTGCTGTTTTGGTATTTTTGACCAAATTTTGTACCAAAAAAATTCATTTGGTCAGTACGTGTTCGAGTTCAGTGCTTGATTATTTTGCATTCAAATTTAATGTTCGATTTTTTTAGTTTCACCGTGCCTTCAGATACGGGTTATCCTTAGAGACATGTTTAGATTTTTCTAGACTTCTATTTTTAAAGGAAACTCTGGCGAAATTTTTTAAAATTCGTAGGAATTAACTTGATGTTTTGGTGATTGGATATGTGTTGATGATTGAGTATGTATTTAATTATTGTTGTGGTATGTGTTTTATTTTAGGTTGCAAAGAGTCTTTAGATAATGTAGTATTTTTTGAGTTTTAATCTAATTTTTCGTTAAGTCGTGCCTTCAGGCACGGGCAATTACTAGTGTTTTATATTATAGGTAAATCCACGAAATATGATAGAATTGACTTTAAAATATTAATTTATATACATGTAATCAAAATCGAGTCAAATCTAATATAAAGTAAAAATCTAATTAATCAAAAAGCATATCGCCAAAATATTTTCTATCACAAAAAGATCTACAAATACCATTTATAAAATATTTTTTTTTAATTAGTACAAATTATTACAAAATTATTAATTTATAAGAATATATTAGCGTTAAGTTTTCTTAAGAGATAAAAAAAATTAGTCTTGAACTTTTGATTCAAGATATGTGTAAGACATGTTAGTTTGAGATAACTAAATAAATAAATAAAATTAAAATTCATTATATTCAATATAAATGTGTTAAACATTGTCCTTTTTTTTTCTCTGTTAAATTAATTTTTAATCAAAATGTTATCATTGTATCTTATAAAAATTCAAAATGTTACTCTACACATATGATATTAATGATAAATTTGACTCATTTAATTATTATATATGAGAAAATTATGTGTTCCAAGATCAACCGTAATCGTTGACCAGTTGGGAGAAAAATATTAAAGAAAAAAATAGTAATTTCTTGATGGTTGAATGAATGAATTTGAGACTGTATGATCTGTTCTAAGGTCAATTGTGATCGTTGACCGGTTAGGGGGGATATTAAAGAAAAAAATGATAATTTCTTGAGCGTTGGATGAATGAATTTGAGACCGTAAGATGAACTTGTTAAATTTATCCTGTTTTATATTATAGATTTATATACACAATAACATTGACGGTTTTCTGTCACAACTTAAATTGTTTCCGATGTGTCACCCACTACTCACCCTACAGCCATGGGAGAAGTAGATGTAGCCTCATCCAAGCCACCGAGCATCGCCCAAAACTTGCCGTTGTTGAAGCAAACGACATTCTACTAATCGATCTCTCCATTCTAAACTCCCCCAACTCATCGGAGTTCGACGCCGTAGCCATAAGACCTCTTATATCTGAGATAGGTGAAGCAGGTACTGGAGTTTCTTCCAGGTGATCAACCATGGGGTTCCATTAGAACTTCGAAAAAACCTTGAGATCGCGGTGAGGAAGTTCTTCACTCTGTGGAAGGAGGAGAAGAAAAAGGTGAGGAGAGATGAAGTGAACCCATTGGGGTATTATGATACTGAGGATACCAAGAATGTTTGAGACTGAAAAGAGGTGTTTGATCTTACCATACATAATACAACACTATTTCCTACTTCTCATGAGCCTGATGATAAAGAGCTAAGAGAGTATTTTAATCAGTGGCCCGATAATCCACCAAAATTGAGGTAATTTTTTGAATTATTTTTGTTCAAGTGGTAAAGGAAATACTTTTTTTTTTTCAAATTTTCTTCTTGACGAATCATTAATCATTAACCAGTGAGATACTAACGTGTAAAATGAATCTCACTTTAACACAAGATAGGCCAGCTTCCTCGCCAAAACGTGTGTGTAGCTATTCTAACTTGGTGACCTCTTTCTTGAGGCTCTGCTGCTCCTAGGTCGCCTCCCTCCTTCCTCGATCTTCATGGTCTCTCTTCCTTCACATGAGAGAGTCATCTTGGTGGGTCACAGTCTTGGAGGGTTGGCTATTTCTCATGCCATGGAGAGGTTTTTAGAGAAAATTTGTGTTGCTATTTTTGTCACTGTCTTGATGTCTGGTCCAACTCTCAGCATATTTACCCTCAATAAAGAGGCTTGCCTTGCTTTTATGCCTTTTTTTCCTTATTTTTTTCTTTTTTTTTTTGTTGATATGTAAGATGGATTATTGTGGTTTTCATGAAGACTAATGATATACAACTCAAATGCTTGTATCATTCGTTAGATGAGTGAGTCTCATCAACTTTTTTAATGAGACTTATTCATTTAAGAGATGATATGCATTTAAATTACAACTTTTTGAGTTACATTTGGATCGTATAGCATTTTCCTTCCATGAAACCCCCGCATCTCTCATAACGGATATTGTGGGTTTCACTTAAACACTTTTGAAATTCAAATTTATTTCATTATGGTAATGACATGTCATTCAATCTATATTTGTTATCTCTTTTGCTTTTTTGGTCAATGTAGCACTACTCATAGGTGTTTGATGTGGGGCTTGCATGAAATTGGATACGTCTTAGGCAAAAGCAAATTAGTTGAACAGAAATAAAAAATAGTCAAAAAAAAAAAAATTGTTCATATATTTGACTAGATGTGAGGATAGGGATGTTGAGCAAACTTTATCATTTGAGCTCGCCTAAGTTTCGACTCATCTAAGTTAATTTGTGTCAATTTTGAAGTTTGTTTAAAACAAATTGAGTTCAAAAATGTACTACTCGCGCTTCTGTAAAGTTGAGCTTGGCAATTTATAAAATGATATATATATTAAATGGTGAACGAGTAACAACATAGCACCTTGGGATTAAAGGCAAAGACATTTTACTTCTAATAATCACAATTGATGGTGGGTGCAAACCTTATAGGATGTATATTTTTCAGATTTACTCGAGATTGAGCTCAAATTCAAGCTTGTAAGTACAAAAATAATCTGAGCATATGATCTAGAAACCAAAACTTAACAACTGAACTAGAGTCTATAGTAGCCAATTTGGTAGCTGAAGTTCAAAAAATTTAACTTGATTAACGCCTGTATGAGAATTGCAGTGCGATTACTGGGGAATTTCGGTGTTTCGGGCTTCTCATCTTGTTTTCTTGGTGGGAAGCATGCTGCAAGACATTATAATAACGATATGTTATTAATTATCATAGGGTTAACTTGTATGACAACAAAAAAGGTCACTTACTATTGAGGGTAGTAATTTTGATTAGGGCTAGCAATTCTAGATACGATTCGTGAAACCGACACAAACCCAAGATGGATTTAACGGGTTTAGGTGTAGTTCTAATAAATTCGGGTGGTTAACGAGTTAACTCAGCAGAGCCGTAAAAATAAATGAAGCGATTTCGTGTTTAACCTATAAACTCGTTTAACCCGTTAATAATGGTACAATAGATTTTTAAAAAATAAATTTGGTCTTTCAGCCTCTGTCTCATCTCACACCTCCTATCTCTCAGAATTATTCAAATTTAGTAGTCATTTAATATTTATTTTTTTCTTTTATTTTTTTGCTCAACCATGATTTATTGTTATAGTAAACAGGTCAAACATGTGTAATGTGTAGCGAGTTAATGATTTTTCATATGAACTTGAAATTATCTAACATATTCTCTTATTTATCGGGTGACATACGAGTTGTGTTGGGTAACCCGTCTAATAAACGATTCGTGTATACATGTGATAGTTAAACTCGTTTATGTAAACGAGTAGGGAATGGATGGAGGATTTTTTGATACAAATTCGTTCCACCTGACACGAAACTATTCCACTCGACATGATTGTCAGGCCTAAATTTGACTTTACACACGGACACAACTCAATTGTCATCCTACTACTTGCCATGACATAACCAGACACCTCTGTACTTTAACTATTTCTTGTGGCTTATTACTTCTATTCTTTGTCAAAGTCATTCAGGAGACAAGAATCTATACTCGACAGTAATACATATGATCATGGACCCAATAATCCACCAACTGTCTTCATCTTGGGCCCCTTGTACTCCGCAACAAATGTATTTCAGCTCAGCCCAATTGAGGTATGCAGAATTGGAATGCTTAAAGGGTAAGTTATATTTTATCCTCTTGAACTATTATCTTTATTTTATTTTATACCTTCAACTATAAAATTTCTCATATTATACCCTAAAATATCAATTTTTTTCATACCTATTCATGTGCATGTGAGTGGCTATCAATTTTTTGGCATTAATGCACATGTCAGTGATATATACTTGTCAATAAAAAATTGTCTATTAAACATGTGAAGGTCAAAAATCAAGAAAAATATTTATTTATGACTTTGTCCTTCTTAAACTCCAAACTTCTTCCTTTGGCCAACCTTATTTTTCTTTCCAGCAACCATTTGGCAACAAAAGAGGTAAAATAAAATGATATTAGACACTTGGTGGGAATCCCTTTGCTGTTTCTCTCCCTCCTTTAATAGATTTTCAAGTTTGTCCTTCTAATGCATCAAAAATTTGATAGTCGTTATCCATTGGAGTAATATGAAATAAAATTAATATTTTAGGGTGCAATATGAGAAATTATATAGTTAACGATACAAAATAAAATAAAAGTATTAGTTCAAGGGGTAAATATAATTTACCCATGCTTAAAACATTGAATTATGCATAAACAAGTTTGAAATTTAATCATTATCAGGCCTTGTTTCTTATCATTTTGCCACATTTCTTACAGGATTTGGCACTGGCCGTGTTGCTGCTTAGGCCGCTGAGTTTGTTCAGTGACGAAGACTTGCCAAAGGTGCTGATGTTGTCGAGCACAGAGATATGGTTCGGTTGATCGAGTTTTCGTAATTTGTGATGAAGGCAAGCTGGTAAAGAAGGATTTTCAACATGGATGGCCGACAAAATCCCCCCAATGAAGTGGTGGAGACCACAGGAAGCGATCACATGGCCATGATGTCTAAGCCGGTTGAGCGTTCGATTCATCTTAGGTGCATTGCTGAATGTATCTCACATTGAAAAAATAGAAAGGAAGTCCAAGAGTTTAAAAAAAGGAACACACCAAATTTTATAAAATTGGATGGTGGGAAGATTTGGAGGGAAGCTCCAAATATTTCAAATCAATAAGCCTTGATTAGACTTTAAATAAAATAATATTTAACCTCCAAATCTTGGGTCCAAGAGTTGTATCTCATGTCTCTTGACCTAGAGTTGTGTCTCATGTTTTTTGGCTTAAGAGTTGTGTCTCTTCTCTTACATCTCTAAGATATTATAAATACCTGTACAAATCTTTCACCATATACATAACAAATCGTTTCTCTATTCTGTTCTTGAGAGAATTTTAGAGTTTGTTATTTAAAATTTTGTTTGGCTTTGTTAATCCTAGAGGAATCTACCATAAACCCAGCAGTAACATAGTGGGGGCATAATTTCTTTAAAGAGAGTGAATACACGATCAATGCCTTCTGTTCTAATATGTTGTAATTATTTTGCTAACACTGACAAGTATTCTTGATCATCTAATAAGTTTTCGCCGCAAGGAAAAATAGAAATGATTGTGTGTGTTTTTGAGAGAGAGAGAGAGAGAATAACTTAACATGATGCTTGTAATTTACCAGTTTAACCAAGCACTTCATGCATTTCTATAAGCACAAATTGTGTGAGAGAGAGGGAGAAATATGCCAAACCATGTTTTACTCTAGTAGCTAGTGGGAGGAAGATGGCATCATATGAAGGGATTCTTATTCTTGATCCCACCGCCACCTTTGACGCCCCACCACCACCTTTGACGCCCCACCACCACTACTAACCACCATCAACATTGCCCACCACTACTACTACTATCACTCATAGCTTTGCCACTACTACTAACGTCACCCAAAATTCACCATCACCATCTCCATTATCACCTACGGTCATCGCCGCCCACCATTACTATCAAAGCTCATTCTTATTATAATCAGTATTTCATACATTTAGGTAAGGAGAATAACTAATATATATATATATATATGCACTCTCTTACTACTGTGCATTGGATTTGCTATCAAAAGTATTTAACACTATCTCAAGAGTATTTTTTATCATGGTCACTTATCTTTTATTTTTTTGAGCTCACCAGCTGACAATCATGACTTGAACTTGGACCTGACATATCTAAAATATCAAAAGACTAGTCAAACAATTAAACCACCTCTTAGAATTTCTTACAACCTATTCAGATGCTATCTATGCTGGTAGTCTTGAAGATAGGCGACTTAGTAGTTTCTTAGAGGTTTCCTTTTCCTTGTTGTCTATAGAGTGAGTTCGTCAATGGCAATGAGCCCCGTACTACTGCACTTAACATTTATGAAAATATTATTTGAACTTAAAAATTTGGCATAATTTATTGATCTAATGATGTGGCTTCATTGGAACCATTGGATTAACCTCAAGTTCCAATGTTTAATGAAACTCATAATCAATCCAAAGGTCATAGTGAATTAGGTCAGTAAATTAGGTCCTAATATTATTGCTCAAAAGCATTGCCCAATGGCGAAATCATATTACGCTTAGGCTTGCACTTTAATCTGTCTTTAATGAGGAAAATATGAAAACAAAAAAAAAACCATATAATAGAAATAATATTTTCTTAATTCAAAAGATTAAGTAATTAATCAAATAATTAATCAGTTAAAAAAGTGAACATGCAAATCACATGGGTGATTGGTTTGTGGTATAGAACAAGTTTATGCTACGATTATAAACTAATTGAAGGGGGATAGCTCCCTTAATGTCACGTGTAATAACATTTAATGATCTCACAGGGGGGTGACAAGACCAATCACGTGAGAAAGGTACCACAAGTCAATCATCAGCCAATATTCAAGTAGATCAAAGAGCTCGGGATGAAAGAAAATAGGTTCGTTCTCGTCATGACTAAGTTGTTAAAGCAGTAAATGTGATGCCTAAAAGATGCCAGAAACTCAAGCATTCTGGTTGAACGAATGGGCACGATTATAGGCTTGTTAGAAGAAATTGCTAGAGATCTCAGCAACTTTACGAACAGAATTGCTTGATTGAAGGAAGGTGTACCACCTTGAATTAAAAATCACGGAAACCCTAACTAAGTGAAATTCTATAAAAAAACAGAATGAGCTAAGGTGATAGATACGCTGAACTCTCCTTATCTTCTTGCAATTTATCTAGTTCCATTACTGACTTAAGTATCAAAATGCTTTCGATCGAAACACTTCAATCTTAGACAGTTTGTTCATTTTATAAGAAGAAAATACTGAGAGATCAAGTTCAAAAACACGTTTTTTAAAAAATATTAATTTTTCGATTCCTGTGGGAGGTACTCTCATTTTTTTTATCTCTACACTCAATGTACAAAGAGAAGTGGACCATTTATGCCAATGTACTCTTGTTTCTTGGAAGGTGGCTGTTATCTGTCCATTTCATTTTTGATATTATCCTTTGCAATATATATATACACATATATATAGCACTTTTCTAACTATTTTTTTTAATTAATTATACAAGTGTTTATCTTTATAAATGATACGTCAAAAGTTCGGGTAATGGGATTGAAATCTAAAACTAGGAGCCCTATATACTCGTAATGACCTTTGTCTTAAAAAATTAATGTACTGCAGATGTATCTTTCCAATCCAAGGAAAAAATTCAAACACTTACTACTTTATTCTTTGGACAAAAATAAAAATGATGTGACATTTGAAGGGTAAAGGTGGCCTCTAATGTTTCTCTACATGATATTGCTGGGTAATGTGGCTCTCTTGTTTTTTTTCTTTTTCGATTTAGTCAAACGCAAGTCATTCAAGCCGGAACAATAGTATTCATAGAAGATAAATTTTTCATTACCTGACTCCTATGAGTTACTAAGATTTAAACTCAAAACGCCTGAATTGATAACTCGGCTCTTCACATACTAAACCAATAGAAACAGAGCATCAACCAAAACTCTGGGAGCCATAATTTGTAAAAACTTAGCTCTTTGAAGAGTCCGTGTGCAAGGAAGAGAATATCTCAAAGAATTTCACTGTATATATGCTTGCAGATGAAAACAGAAGAGGCAAATAAAATAAGTCACATTGTAAATTGATATTCACTTTTGTTCTTCAAGAGCATTTGTTATGCTATAAACAAAGGCCAGAAACAACCAAAAGGTACGAAATAGAAAAATACATAACACAATTTTTCATGGATCGATTCAAAAGCTTATAATCACATACGAAACGTAGCAATAAAATTTTACTATTAACAAAGGTAGAGGAGATTACACAAAATTTTCTGATCCAAATAATAGAATCAAACAAAGATGCCCAAAATTGAAGGCCAAAATCTCCAAAAGAAACTTAGTGGTCTGTAATCTATTTATAATAATAATAAGTAAAAATATATTTTTTATATAATAATTATGTCAGTACTTAATAAATAGTTATAAATAATTAACATTTTATATCTATAATGCTAATTAAATATGTTAATTTCTCGTTATCATACAAACGAAAAAATAGAAAAAATGTTTATTCTTAAACAAACGGGTTGATGATGTCAATTTCAGGTTTGACAAGTTGAACTGAATATGAGTTGTTTATATTTCGTATTCGTATGTCAAATCATTTTCGAGTTTATGTCGAGTTATAATCTAGTTCGTACCATAAAATTCATATCGAATTCGAATTGTGTTATCGTGTTGAGTCAAAGAATTTCACCCGAGTTAGAAAAAATATTTTTTTTATTTTAAATTTTTATTTTTAAAATTTTCATTTTATTTTTTTAAAAAATAAATAAATACATATTTTATCATTATATTTATATATGAAATTAATGTATACATCATATATGTATGTATCAAAGAATATATGGCTAAATAAGATACATTGCAACATAAATAATTAATTTTTCATCAATTTTTTTTCTAATTTTGGAGGGATTGATTTTGGTGAATTGAAAGGAAAGTTCATACATTTACTTTTTCATCCTTCCTATTTTCTTTCATTATCAAACATGATGTTTTAATTATTTATTCAATTTTTTATTCTTCCAATTTTTCATCTTTCTATTTTTTCATTATATTAAACGGAACATTAGTGAGTAGTATTGAATACTTTGAACAATCATCCCAAGAAGGTGTGGGTTTGATTGTTGTAATTGTAATGGCTGACCAGTAAACACAACACCTACAAGTCATTGATTAATATTTAATCTGTCTTTACACAACACAACACAACACAACAGACAATGGAACAAAATGACGTTGGGCCACTGGGACATATTAATCATCTTTAATCCATCAATGGTGTATGAACAACTTTTTCTAAATCAAAGATGCCAAAAAGGTCAAATGTGGGAATCTTGGAGCTTGCATTTAGGAGAAGAATGCCATTAATCTCTCTCTCTCTCTCTCTCTCTCTCTCACACACACACACACACACACACAGAAAGCGAGAAGATTTCATATGAAACAAGATAACATGAAAAATAAATTCGTTTTTGTATTATTGCAATCACATATGACTCAATTATGTACAAGATCAACTAACAGCTTAGAGCATCTCTAATAGATGCTGTAAAAGAGGAAAATAGCTAAAATTTAGCTACTCAAAGCATAAAATCCAACTCCTACAGATTAGATTGAAATGCTTTAAAATACATTTTTGCTACTGTGATTCTCTATAGCAGTAGGTAAAATTTGTTTATTAATATTTTTTCTCTTTCTCTCATTTCTTCCATTCTCTCTCTTTCTCCCTTTCACTATTCCTACAAAATATAATACAAAAATGATGATAAATAATATTTAAATGGAATACTTAAAAATATAAAAAATCTATTAAAGTGTGCATTGAAAAAATGAGTAACTAAAATAAAAAAAAATATTTTTTTGGTAACTAAAATAGATATTATTGTTGGAGGTGCTCTTACAAAGATCTATCCCAAGTTTTTTTGGATCAATCTTAACTCGACTCATATTTTAGCTAGTTTGATTCGCAATTTTCCGCATTGGAGTCTACTTTCCAATTCATTTTGGTAGCATAGAAAATCTCCCTTTCTTTGGCTATTGAAAAAAAAGAGTGGAGAAAAAAACGCTCACAAACTTCCCTGATAGATCCTCACTAGTGGAATCTTGAAACCCCCAATTGCGCCCATTATCTCTTTAGAACAAACCTAGTTGAGTAAGTATAATAATCAACCACCAAGCCCCAATTTGAACTTCAAGACTCGAACCTCTAATCTCAGGATGAGAAGTTTGACTAGTACCCCACTAGTTAAAAACAAACAAATATATCCCTCTGCATGGAGAGAGAGAGCAGAAGCAGGCTATTAAATTTCTTGAAAATTTAGCTGTGAAAGATGAATTTATAAGCTGTGAATCCACAAGGCAGGCAGACAATGACACTTAAAAAAAATTGAGATACAAACTTTTTTGATTATATGAACTGGTAGGTATAAGTGCAGTCCAAGCTCATGCCCCGCCAGCGTTTATGGATCATCAATTTGAGCATCAAGCCCTTCTGTCCCGTATAGTACTTGAAAAATGCTTTACTTTTCCCATTTCTTTCGAATGAATTCTTTCTCCTATAGCTTCTCTGTCCCTCCGGCTCTTGGACCCTGTTTGATTCAAAAGCAAGTATGACAAGCTGTTACATCTGAGCTTTAAACATCTCAAATGTTTTGAGGTTTATCCCATGATCACAAAATTAACCGGAAAGGTGGCGAGCTCTCACATGCTCCAAAATCCCACGTTGACAATGATGAACTAATAAATTCTGGTACAAACTTATCTACATTGAATGTCATCGAGGAGATGGCCATGTGAATAACAACTCTCGGAGTTGTTGGAGACTTCAGAATCTACAGTGAAACAATTTAGGCATTTACAGAATTCATCAAAATTCCCTACAATGTAAGAGATACAAAATTGGGTCTTAAAAAGCGCATACCTTCCACAACCCCTGAGCCAAAGCCAATGCCGTTATTTTCAGATTGTTTTGGTACAAGGCCAGGGTTAGTATTTGATATCCTTGTGCCATTCTTTCGAATGTTCTCTTGAAGTTGAGGAACGTCTGAAGGGAAAGGTTCTGCACACTTCTTTGCTTTTTTCCGCAGCCTACTACCTTTCTTTACGTGATCTTTCTTCCAAGTTCAATGTCCCAGGAAACCAAAGAGGAGTAAAAATCCACTTTTGAGGCCATTTATTGAAAAGCAAAGAGCACAGCAACCAAAGGAAAAAGGCTTACCAGAATTCGTTCTTTTTGCATAATCATCTAAATTCATAAGGCAAAGAGCTGCATCTACTTCGGCTAAGCCATATACTCTCACTATGTGCACCTAGAAAAGAGGTTGTGAGATAATCAAGCTTACAATCTATAATCAATACAACTAATACCTTCAGACTGCAAGAACTGTAGGGGATACATCGGACAGTTTTCATCAGGGGCGGAGCCAGACAAGTTTTGTATTGGGAGCAACTTAAACCATATAAATATTCAAACTCCAAATGTTCACAAAAATATAATTACACTAAAAGAACGTCAATTAAAGACACTAACTGTATAAGTGAGCCATATACAAAAAGAGTTAACAAAAAAGGCCTACTACAAAGTGGTAGATAAGACCTTATAGAAGAAAAAAAAAATTAGCGTTCATATATCTGTACATGAAAAAATTCAAATTCTCAAACATCTAATACATGTTCATGATTTTTCACCACGAGTTTTCATATTTTAAAAGCATTGAATGATCATTTCATTATCAATGGTATTTGAAAAAGCAAAGAATTTTTAACATGCAAATACAAGTCCCAATCACCAAAGAATTTAAACAGACATTCAATCCAAGCAGATAGAACTCCTTTATGTCCTCCTCAACCTCCAATTTTCAACAGATGTTGCAATTACAAATAATTTTTAAAAAAGATCAATAAATTGCATATTGGAATCACAGTCGCTCAGTTCAAATTCAAAAAATCTAAGTTCAATTGTCTACTATTAGGCAAAAAATTAGATAGGCAAGCTACCTAAAACACCAACTACCACCCAAAAAATAAAAAAAATTACAAAAGCTATCAAAATCGGATGTTCTCCTTAGAGTATAGGCTCTAAATCTATTAAAAACCCCTTATAACGAAAAATATAAAACCCTCCCTGTAGTCTTTCCAAAAAATTTAACTGGGGGCAACTTTAAACAATTCTAGAGCTTTTGAAAATTATACCTATACCCCAAACATTTTTAAAATTCCAGTCCACTGTGGATTCGCCCTTGGTTTTCATGTACAAGAGACGAATGAAGAGACACTTCAGCAAGAAAGCGGATTTTCAACGAGGCAGGCTCACATCTTATACTTTCCAAAGTCCACACTAAGCACTACTTCACCTCCCTACCTGAAAAAATTTGCTGGGCTCAGCAATCTTAATTCTTTTCAAGGTGCTGATGCCTGTTCCTAGACATTCCTAGCCCGGTACTGAAAGCAAGAATGACAGTGTTGCATACACAAAAAGTCCTTAAGGAAGCATGAGGACATGGTTATCCTAAATAGTAAGTGATAAGTGTCACATGAATAAATCAGCAAGTTGACAGATTTTCTCCATGAGTTGATAAGTTTGCTAGATTTTAGATTGGGTTTAGGAAGAGATATTCTTCATTAGCTGATAAAATTGTTTCAAGATTTTAGCTTGATTTTAGGAAGAGTTCGTTATTTTTATTTTCTATTTAAGTCCAGCTCTGTTAGCCAAGAGGCATGAAGAATTTTATCATTGAATTGAAGTCTCTCTTGGAGGTATCAGTTTCCCTCGAAGTAAACCACTCTTTTTAATTCCCAATTTCATTTGGTATCTTATTTTCCCAGAAAAATAAGGAGACATAAGAAAAACCCATCTAACCCAAATCATTCTCCTTCGATTCACCAACCCATAATGCGGACAGTTTCGCTAGCACATAACAACTTGGTATCAGAACCAGAAATGGACAAGTAAAGAATCAGCCATGTTGAATCTATGGTTCGATCTTTGAGTTCAGGACATGACAGATGATGAAAGAGCTGCAAGACATGTTTCTTGGTCCAACCAAGCATGCATCTCTTTTCACGACTACGATCAGGTATGAGTTTCTTGCTATGCATGCTTGGTTGGACCAACTCATACCTGATCGTAGTCATGAGCAAGGAGACCAGTCTTCCCATCACCATAATGGAGCAAGCAAAAATAACAACCATGGGAGCACCTGGAGGAATCAATGGGTCATTTGCACCCAAGATCGCCAAACTCCTCGCTTCAATGGCAGTGAGGATCCAACCGGTTGGATATATAGAGCAGAACAATTTTTTGAGTTTCAACAGACCTCAATAGAGGACTGCGTCCCAATAGCTGCCTACCATTTAGAAGGCGATGCTCAACTTTGGTTTCAACTACTCAAATAAGAATATGAAAGCTTGACTTGGGACATTCTGAAGCAAGAAATTCATGTTCAATATGGACCTACCAAATTTGACGATTTCTTTGGTGATCTCACCAAGTTGAAGCAAACGGTCAAGCGCGTGATTATTATTCCCAATTTGCTAAGTTACTTGCAAGGTCTGGGAAGATATCAAATCAACAAGAAGTTACTTGTTTTGTTAGTGGCCTTAAAGAGACTATTAGTACAGATGTTCAAGTATCACGACCAACCTCTCTATTTGCTGCTATCTATGAAGCACAAACACTTAATTTTGGCTAACGTATCTGTGTCCGACACGTCTGGGACACGGACACGTTCGGACACATTTAAGGGCCATTTTGTAATTTTAAAATTAAAACATGGAGTCTTTTTGTAGTTATTTAAAAGTGAAAGGGCCAAAAAATAAAAAACCTAAGGACTAGGAATTAAAAAAGAAATGTATCTATTTCTTATTCTCTGTATGAGAGAACAGATTTGACGAAGAAAAAAAAGAAGAAGAAAACACCGACAATGTTTGGCTTCTTTGTCAAGCCAAGAGGGGAGAGCCCAACCACTCCGGCAACTTTGGTTCACTTAGGCGACGTTTCTTCTCTCCAGCAAGTTGACAGAAGAGATTCGACATTCTTTTTGGGCAATTTTTCAACAAAGAGCAGATTTCTTAATCACCAGTAACCTTCAATCTGAACTACCCATGATATTTTCTTCTTATTTACACCATTTTTCTTCAATAAAATGTGATTCTCGTCTCTCTTTAGGGTTTCTCCTGTTAGGGTTTAACAAGTTTTAAAAAGCAAAATTGACCTTTTTTTTTCATTCTATTTTTCTGGCAAAACTTTTTATTCTATTGTTCATTATATTTTTTTTGAACCAGTTACTCAACCCTAAACTTGCAATTTCTTCTTAATTTTTTTATCTGTCTGCTATTTTTTTTTCCTATTTTTTACAGCTGCAACCCTGTTGTTTTTGCTGTTGCAACCCTACTATTTTTGTTGTTACCTGTTGTTTTTGTTGTTGCAACCCTGCTGTTTTGCTGTTGCAACCCTACTGTTTTTTTTTAACCCTACTGTTTGTTTTTTGTCTGCTGATTTATTCCTGTATGCTATTTTTTTTGTCTGTTGTTATAATTTATGTTTTTCCTTCTATTTTTCTGTTGTTTTATTCTTGTATGAGCTGCTGTAACTCTGTTGTTTTATTCTTGTATGCTACTTTTTTTTGTATGTTATTGTAATTTCTATTTTTTCTTTTATTTTTTTGGCCTTATTTAGAATTGAAGAAAATATATTTTTTAATATATTTATTCAACGTGTCCTCGACGTGTTCGTGTCCTCTTTTTTTAAAGAATTACGTATCTGCGGGTTCGTGTTTGTGCTTCATAGGCTGCTATAGGCTTGGCTCGCCTATATGAAGCTAAGTATATTTCTTTAAGGCGAACTACGACTACGGACCTAAGAAAACCAACAATTTTAGTCCCAAGAAATATGTCAAGCACCACCCATTTTTTTCCTATTAAAAGGCTCACACCATCCGAACTCAAGAAAAGGAGAGAAGAGATTATGTTTTAATTGAAATGAAAATTTAGATCGGGTCATTGATGTAAAAAGTTGTTTCTCCTAAAGGGATTATGGCCAAATAGAGAGGATGATGACGAGTTTAAGGATAGAGAAGAGGAAAAGGAACAAGCAAAATTTGAAGAGGAGATACCAGCGATCTCACTTCATGCCATTTTTGGTGCTCAAGCTCCTCAATCAATGCGGGTAAAAGGTCAGTTGGGCAAGCATACACTTACTTTATTAATAGATTCTAGTAGCACCCACAACTTTTTGAATAACAAAGTTACTAGAAAAGTTGGCTTCTTCGAAAAAAGTAAGGTCAACTTGGAGAAGTGTTACAAATGGAAACAAAATAGTGAGGCCCAATAAATGCCAAGGTGTTCGCTTAACATTACAAGGAGTACCCATAGAAGTGGATTTTTTTCTTTCTATCTCTAGAAGGCTATGATACTGTTCTGGGTGCGCAATGGTTACGAACATTGGGACCAATTGTTTGGGATTTCGCCGAGATGAAGATGAGCTTCAAATTAGAGGGTTGCAATATTGCAATATTCATTTGCAAGGGTACCTATTCCAGCAAACAAGTATGTGGAGATGCCGACATCAACAAGGAATCGAAAAAAGAAGGGCATAGAGCCCTTGTGCATTTTTACTTTCTTTCAGTAAGTGATCCTTCATCACCTCTTATACCATTTCATCATGATAAAAGATTGGACCAAGTCTTGGATGGACAGATGGACATTTTCATGGATCTGAAAGGATTACCTCCTTTCCGGACTCATGACCATAAGATTCCATTAGTAGAAGGAAGTGGGCCGGTATGTGTTTGCCCTTATCGTTATCCCCATTTTCAGAAGGTAGAGATTGAAAAAATAGTTGATGATCTCTTGAAATCAGGAGTGGTTCGACCAAGCACTAGTCTGTGTTTTTTCCTAGTCCTACTCATCAAAAAGGAAGACGGATCGTGGCGATTATGTATTGATTATCGAGCATTGAACCGGATCACTGGTAAAGATAAATTTTCAATACCGATAATTGATGAGCTTTTGGATGAGCTATATGGTGCACGATATTTTTCCAAATCAGATCATTGGTCCGGCTACCATAAAATAAGGATGTATTCTGCAAATATCTCGAATACGACATTCAGAACTCATCATGGGCACTCTAAATTCTTAGTAATGTCTTTCAGTCTTTCAAATATCCCCTCCACTTTCAAGCACTCATGAATGATATCTTCAAATACCAACTTTGTAAGTATGTTTTAGTTTTCTTTGAAGATATTCTAATCTATAATAAAAGTTGGGAGGAACATTTAATTCATATCGGGAACGTGTTATTTATTTTGAGAACTCACAAATTATTTGCGAATCAAGAGAAGTGCTCATTCGGCCAAACTCAAATAAAATATTTGGGTCATCTTATCTCACAAGAAGGAGTAGCAGTTGACCCTGACAAAATAGTGGCAATCATGGATTGGCCCAAACCAACAACCATAAAGGCATTGCGGGGCTTTCTTGGCTTGACGGGATATTATCGCAAATTCATTAAGAACTATGGGAAAACAGTAGCACCCCTTACAACCTTGTTAAAAAAGGATTCCTTCTTTTTGGAATTCTAAAGCAGATGAGGCATTTCAACACTTAAAGGTTGTTATGACTAAGTCCCCAGTTTTGGCACTTCTAGATTTCACCAAAGGGTTCGTTGTAGAAGGTGACGCATCGGGTTCGGGAATTGGGGTTGTTCTCATGCAAGAACGATGTCCCGTTGCTTTCTTTAGTCAAGCCATTCAAGGAAGAAATCTAAACCTATCTACTTATGAAAAAGAAATGCTCGCTCTAGTTCTTTCAATCAATAAATGGCGTCCTTATTTATTGGGAAGTCACTTTATTGCAAGGATGGATCATCAAAGTCTAAAATATCTATGGGATCAACGAATTATTATGAGTGCTCAGTTGACGGGATATGATTTTTCTATTGAATATAAAAGTGGGACAACGAACTTAGTAGCTGATGCCTTATCTCGTCGAGACCAGCTCGGAAATTACTGGCCATATCTCAAACAATGCTTATATGGTTGGATCCTATCAAAGAAGAAAATGAAGCTCACCCAGCACTTCAAAGGTTGATCACTTTGTGTCAACAAATAAGAGATTTTTGGGCCATGGAAATTTCGTGAAGGCGTTCTATTTTTTAAAAATAGAATTTATTTAAGGGAAGATTCAACTTTTATGCCAATAATTGTGAAGGAGATTCACAATAGCACTCACGAAGGGCTCTACAAGACACTTTATAGGCTTCGGTCTATTTTTTATTGGAAGGGTATGCGTATCACGATTAGAGAATTTGTTAAAGCTTGAGAAGTTTGCCAACGTCACAAGACGGAAAATATGACCCCAATTGGCTTACTACAACCATTGTCAATCCCTACTCAAATTTGGTCGAACATCTCAATGGATTTTATTGAAGGGTTTCCTATGTCCAAAGGTAAATCCATTATCTTAGTAGTGGTTGATCGGCTCTCGAAATATGCTCATTTTATTCCAAATTCACACCCTTATACGACATCAAGTGTGGCCCAATTTTTCTTTTATCATGTATTTAAGTTACACGGGATGCCTCAATCAATTATGTGTGAACAAGACCCAACTTTCACAAGTACATTTTGAAAAGAGTTATTTCAATTAAATGACACTAGTTTCAAATTCAACTCTGCGTATCATCCACAGTCGGATGGCCAAACTGAGTCCATTAATCGGACTATTTAGATGTATTTAAGGTGTTTTGCTAGCTCAAAACCCATTGATTGGGTAAAATGGATGTTGTGGGCTAAATTTCGCTACAACTTTAGTTGGCATTCTTCAACGCCATAGACTCCTTTTGAAGTTATTTATGGGCACCGTCCACCAACTCTATTGTCACATGTTCTGGGTACTTCGAAATTGGAGGCAGTGGACCAAGAGCTGAAAGACTGTGATAAAGTAATCAAAGAGCTAAGAGAATGCCTGCAAGAGTCCCAAAATCTAATGAAGCAAGTGTATGACAAATCCCACCCGGATAAGGAGTTTCAAGTGGGAGATTGGATCTATCTCAAGCTTCAGCCGTATCGACAAACTTCAGTGGCCTTCAGAAAAAATATGAAGTTATCCCCCCGGTTCTATGGGCTTTTTTGAGTGCTTCAAAAAAATAGATTTGTTACTTATAAATTGGAGCTGCCCAAAGAGTAAAAAATTCACCCCGTTTTTAATGTGTCATTGCTTAAGAAATGCATTGGGGATGGGAAGGAATTGCAACCAGATCTTCTGCCCATAGATGAAGGACACTCAATAACACCCATGCCACAAGCTGTGATTGATCGAAGAATTCGGAGAAGACAAGAGGAGGTATTAATTCATTGGTGGGGACTTTCTCCTACCAAAGATACTTGGGAAAAACTTGAAGAGATGCAAGCTAGATATCCCGAATTGATCCTTGAAGACAAGGATAACTCAAAGGAGGGAGGAGTTGTTGCATACACAAAAGGTTCTTAAGGAAGCATGAGAACATGGTTATCTAAAATAATAAGTGATAAGTGTTACATGAATAAATCAACAAGTGGAGAGATTTTCTCCATGAGTAAGTTTGCTAGATTTTAGATTGGTTTTAGGAAGAGATATTCTTCATTAGCCGATAAAGTTGTTGCTAGGTTTTAGCTCTATTTTAGGAAGAGTTTGTTATTTTTATTTTCTATTTAAGTTCAACACTGTAAGCCAAGAGGCATGAAGAATTCCCAATTCCTTCGGTATCTTATTTTCCATGCAAAATAGGGAGACATACGAAAAAACCATATAACCCAAACCATTCTCCCTCGGTTCACCGACGCATAACGCAGCCAGTTTCGCTAGCAATTAACAGACAGAAAATTCAAGTATGAAGTTCTACTGGAATATTAATTAGAGGTTCAAACAGATACCTTTAGTTTGCAAGGTCCAACCAAATGGAAAACCAGAAGATCTCCCTTGAGTAATCTGTGTGCAATGGAAAATGCCCTCCACCCACCACTCAGTCCATGTCTTTCAAGAAGATATTTTGTTTTGTATTCATCTCCAAATTCGTCCACCAAAATAACTGTTGTATCATGGCTTGGCAAATGAAAGTCGCAGAATTCCTTAGGCAGAAACTGCCACAAGAAGTTGACACAAATAACTCTGATAAGCACACCATTATATGCCAAATTCTTGAAGCTTGAAGATGGGAGAGTACTTATAGGCTTACCAGCCAAAATCCATGGGCAACATTTGATGGGAGCATACACTTAACAAAGCTGGGTGATTCAGCAGATAGATTTTCCAGCACCACTCCCGCTCGCTCCATAACAGTAAACTTAGCTTCAATACTGTTATACAAATCATCAAACGTGGTCCTCCTGGTCTTCTTTCGTTCATAGCTTTAATTATATGAATGCAACAGAACTAAAAATTCATCAGCTTACTTTATTCACTTTTAATTGAAAAGGAAAATATCCAAATGCCATTCAATTGAAAATTACTGACCTTCTAGCGTTCTGCCGGTTATCAGACACTACCTGCTCAATAATGCAAAACACTTTTTCATGATTTCAGCAGTTTGGCAATAAAAGACAATATCACCCAAAAAATTTGGGTAGTGTGCAAGCATGCCATAGTTATTCCCTGAATTGCAGAATAGCACTTAAAAGACGAGTCAAGATAATTCTCATTAGTTTATTTACGTCATCACATGATGTGGAAGCAATTAGCACAAAAGTAAAAACATCTTATTTTTTAAACAATGTCATACGAGAACTTTTGTTCAAAAATGCTCTTGTTCTATCAGCCAGGGCAAGGCCTAAAACAGTTCACATTTAACATTTCTTATTTTCTTTAACATCTAACATTTATGTCAGTCCGAAATGGAGAAAGGGGGTACATGGGGCTACATTTGTGTCTGATCAATCTGATCAATTCAGCTGCTGGAACTCCCTGATCAGGCTGATATCAAACCTTGAACTGTCTATCATAGAGCCCAACGCATCGGCCCTTGAATAAGCATATGCTATTAGAAGAAATCATCTCCCAAAAAAAAATCTCTATATGTACAAGGCACCCTTAAAGGACTCGCAATGTAAAGATCACATATAAAAACTTCCAGAGCAACGAGATTTGATCTACTTGGGAGAAACTATAAGAACAACTCCAAACAAGAACACAACAAGAGTTAAAAAAAAAATCAGTAACATAAGTTTAATGTCGATTTCAAGCACCCGCAACAAATCAGTAACATATTTGATATGTTAATCTAATCCAACATTAATGGCCGCAACCAAAACTAGAACATAAACTAAATTGGCAACAGATCTAAATATAGAAAACACCAAAAAAAAATGGCTGCAAAAGTAAACCCCAGAAACTGGAGGAAAATAGAAACAAAGTTCCTCTATATATGCTCTCACGTGCAAATCTATTAGAACATAAATCAATAACATCCTGTAAGAAAACGGTTTGAGTGAACAAAAACCAGTAGATCACAAAGTAAATAACAAATTAAACAAAAAATTAAGGTGGGTATGGATCAACTAGCAAAATGAAAAAGTTCTCACCTGCTTGGCCTTAGAGTTGAGACTTTTAGGTTTTCTGGGGATCTTCCTTTTCTTGACCTCCTGTGGTGACTTCTGCTTAATCTTCATGTGAAAAAAAAAAACCCACTAAAATTTATTGAAAATAACGTGTAAGCATATTCAAACATACAGATACACATATTTATAGAGACAGGAAGTGACCATGGATGAAGAAACAGAGGTGTTAGGTTTGGAGAGAGAACTGTGAGAAACAACCATTGGCTTTTCTTGGTCCTTGTTTACATTAGCTAGAGTTTCATGCCGTTGCTTTATGATGACTTTACCCTTAAGCCTCTCAGCTTCCATGACGGTCTCAGGTTCCTCTCTCTTCTTTCTATGTGTATATATACAATAGATATATATATATATAGAGAGAGAGAGAGAGACAGAGTAAGGACAACAAAAACAGGTAGAGCAAAGCCAGCCCCAGTTGACAGAGATGCCCAACCGGGGTTGACAGCTAAGAAAGCGGTCTAAGTTGGACCGTTTGTATTTCTGGAAAAACTCGTCTTTTATTTTCACTAACAATGCACGACTCGCGTGAACAAATTAAATAAATTTTTTAAAATATAACTTTTATTTATAATTAAATTAAATAATAAAGTTAGTGTTAAAAAATTCATGTATATTTTATTTCTTGTTAAAACTAATTATTAATTATTTTAAACATAAAAGATATTTGATCTTAGAATTCAATTTAATAATAATATCTATATAATAAAATAACTTATAATTCAAATCTCAAAAAATAAACAAAATGACTTTTGCTATTCGCGGTTAAGATTGTTTTAAATATTATTTTAAAATTAATCTAACAACGAATATTAACACTCTAAATTTAATAAGAAAAATAGGCTTCTAAGGGTGTCTTTGGAGTGATTTTTTAAAAGTACTTTTAAAAATTATTTTTCATAAGTACTTTAAAAATAATAATAGTATTTGAAACCGCCCTACAACTACCTCTAACATCACCACCATCGCCACTGCAGTCGTCGTCACCACCACCGTCACCGCCGTCGTCGTCGCCACCACCACCATCGCTGCCCCCACCACCGCTACCAGGGTCATTGCCACCCACCATAACTATCACCGTCTCTTACAACCACCCCCTCGCCTCCCACTATAAATCGATGTTTAAATTCATTTATCTCTTCTCTATGTTTGCGATTTGATTTTAGATATGAATACAAATATGTTTGTTATTTACCATTTTTTATTATACTATGCATTCAAACACAAACAATAACTAGTATATCTATATAATAAATAAAATAGGTTTTTGAACTTACATGAGTATATTTTTTCCCCCAACTTTTACACACTCAACACACACTTTTCCTTCCAAATTTCACAAATCTAACACACACATTTTCACAACACAGTTGCATATACATACACACATTTCAATGTATGAATAGTATCATAATTCAGTGTACAGTAATTTTAGACAAGAGATATTACTAATATGTATATGTGTGTGTGTATATATATATATATGATATTTGCCTTTACTTCTTAATATAGACTAGCAATGTAAATAATATTATTTGTATTTTAATAACTATATATATAATATAATATATATTCACATTTACTTCTTAATATAGATATAGATATGGTATCGCTTATTGAAGAGTTTAAAAAAAATTAAAAGTCAAATACAAAAGAACTTGAAAGTCAATTTTTGTATAAAAATAAAAAATATATGAAGGTATAAGGATATAATTCAATTTTAAAAAATTAGACTAATGATACATGACTTGTGTTGCACCTCAACATATTTTAAAATGTTGTTTTGTTTAACTTATAAAAAATATAGATTATATGTCTAATTGAATTGAATAAATAAATTATATATCGGAGAATTATTTCTTATTTTAATTTTTACTAAATCTAGTTTTTAATCTATACATGTATTATAAAGTAATTTAAGTTATTAGAGTTACTATTATAATTAAAGACGTAAATCTAGTATAGTAAATGGCTAGGGACTTAATGATATACGATAAGAAGAGTTTTGATAAGACATAGAAAGAAAAATGATGACATTAATAAAGATATGTGGCGTATAATTGACTTAACATTATTAAATAGAAATTAAATAAGAAATCAATTTTTTTCACATACATTGACATTAGACAGAAGCGACAATTCACTTTTTACCGATTTTTCCAACAGTAGCTTAGCTTAAAAGCTTCACTCTTTCTACTTGTGTGACGTTGTTGAATGCTTCTAATTAATAAGAAGAGGAGGGGAAAACAGAGAACTTATGATGAGCATCTACTTGAGTCGATCATTTCTAAGATATAATTTCAATTTTTTCTTATGTAGTGGAAACGATATATGGATTAAAAAAAATATTCAGTTGCCTATTTTTTGGCTATATTCAGTTCGGATTAAGATTAGTGATTGGCCTAATGATTATCGTCTTGAGTATTGAACCTTAAAGGTTGAGTGTTCAAATCTCACCGTCACCTCACTATAATAGTTAATTAGAATGGTATTGGGCGGGGGTGAGTGAGTAAGAGGAGTAGTCTTCACTCCCATACTCGCTAAAAAAATATTCGTCCACCTCCAGTCTATCCCCGTTAGTGAGAAAAATTTTAATCTCCGTCTCTGCTCATAATAATTAATTTATATGATTTTAAGAAAAAAATTAAAAAAAAAAAAACATAAAACCTCACAAATAAATTTGCAAGAAAGATAAAAACTCATTATATAACAAATGGATTAAACAAAAAAACTCACAAAAATAATATGTATAACAGATGTATGTTTCACTTAATTATTTTATTTGTTATATATATATATATTATGAGTTTAGCGGGGCGGGAATGAATTTCAGTCTATTCCCGAATGAGTTTATACGGTATCCCATATATGTTCATTGTCTAATATATATTGTTTATCCCTAGTCTAAATGGGACAAATTTGGATGAATACTTATTTTTCTTTGGTCCACAGCGATCCCTAACTAATAGTAGAAAAAAAGTTCTAATTGAGTCATTTTTCAAACAAAGAAAAATATCAAAAAGTTGTTATAAAATTCGTAAATTATAGATAGTTTATGAAGTGTTATACAAAATTATAAAAATAGCAATGTTATGTAATTCAAATGTGCATCCCAAATAAAGAAGATCATTGGATCATTGAGTCTCATTTAAAAAAGTTGATGGGACTCACTCATCCAACGATCCGATCCTCTTTCATTATGGATACAAATTTGAGTTATATAGTATTTCTCTTTGAACAAATTTAAAAAACCTGAAAGGGATGACTATTACTAAAGATCACCATGTTGAGGGACGATAGAACACTATAATTAGTGCATAACAAATAAATTTTCATAAACAAAAATATATATAACATTTACTGATGTGATATTTGGTATAAAATGAAACTTAACTATTTTTATAGGAACTTGATAGGAATGAAGGTTTTATTTGTGTACCCTAAGGGTAGTTCAAATGGTAACAGAAGTAAGCTATAAATTCAGACGTTCTGAATTTAAATTTTGGTAATTCCTTGGAGTCAGGATATAAGTGATTTACCTCTTATAAATACTTTAGTTATTGCGTGGATGACATACTTTTGACCGGACCGAAGAGAAAATTAGTCAAGATACAGGTAAGCTAACCTGAACACATCTAACTATAAATCAAAAAACAATTCGGTACCATAGGGAGGAACCGAAAACCTTAGTAGGTGAGGTGCATAATTTAAAACATCAAGTGAGTAAGGTACTTCTAGCCAAAACCATAAGGAGTAAAAAATAATTAACCCAAAAAAAATGATAAATAGTATGGTACCAAAAATAAAAATAAAAATAAAAATGGGTAGCATTGTCAAATCCTATATTTAGAGATCGCCAGATGCATGTGAAGAGGTTATCTTTGGGACTTCAACCATCACACCAGATTACTGGGAAACAATTTTACAATTCCATTAAAGTCTAGCCTCACTCTTTCTTCATATGTTACTCAAAAACTATCAATCTTTAAAAGAAAAACAACTTCACCCCAATTGACAACCCAAAATTATAACTTACAGTAGGGATTAAAACATTGTCATGAGTTCAAACATGAATCTGGAGTGATGGGTTCAGAGTTTTGTGCTTTGTTACATACATTCAAAATATGACCCACAACAGAGATATATCAGTCAGAAACAAGTTCTTCCTCAATACAACACTTGCCTGTTTGATATACATGTAACTCCACAAAAATAACTATACACCAATACCATAAATGAACTTTGAATAGAGCTTTCACCATGGAGAATTAGCCTCTTCCCGGAACATAAGCTCACGGCTCTCACCTTTCACCTTCAGAGCCTCAATCTCACTATCCAGAGTTTGAATCCCCACTTTCACATTAAAAAGCTTGGTTTCAAGAGTTTTCATCTCTTCTTCTGCTTGCATTCGTTCAAGCCCTTTTGATTCTATGACCTTCCCTGTTTCATGTGAAAGGCTAACAAGCCTATTTAGACGTGCCCTTAAGAATCCAACTGCCATCCCTAATGCCTCAAAGGCTTTTAGAGTCTCGTCCCAAGTTTCAAGATCATTACGAGATGTGGTAAGTTTGCAAGCTTTGATAGCATCGGCAATGTTGATAGTTTCAGAAATTATCCCGGACACTAGCGTAGAGTTTAGGCCCTTGACAAGATGGCCATGAAGAAACAAGTTTTGACTGCAGCAGAGTTCATAGTACTTGATCTGAAGGTGTGTCGGTATCTCAGCGTTTATGATTATTCCATCCACAATAATATTGAAATCCTCAATACTCTTTATGTCCTTGAAATCAACAATGGATTCTGAAAATCGAGTGTCATCAAATACTTCGGACCCTATACCATCGCTGTCATTTCCAGACTGTTCTGCTGCAGGTGCACAATCAGTATCTAAGACTATCATGCCTTTCTCTTGAATGTTATCTTGACGACTGTCTAGTTGAAGAGGCTCAGGACATTTTTCACCTGCTGTTTCAGAAATAATCCTACCCTTCTCTAGTTGATCTGTGAGTTTTGAGTCTACAATGGAATCAACAAATGGGATTACAAAAAACATTTCTAAGAGCAGTTGTAAATAATGATCAAGAGAGACAGACAGTAGAGACTCACCACTATTTATTGGTTGGGAATGAGCATCTAAAGTTAGAAGGCCAATAGCCCCATCAATTTCTGCTAAACCATTTACTCGTACAATGTAAACCTATAAAAAATGGAAGATCGGTCAATCAAGTAAAATTCAAACACTATGACGATAAACGGCTTCAGGCAGTAAAAATTTTGGAATCATACTACAAAAGCAACATGCAAAGGAGCAGATGAATCCCCCTCTCTTGAAACACCAACGAAGATATACTTGCTTAAAAAAGCATTCTAAATCACTCACATTCCCCCCCTCTTCCATCGAGTGTTGAGTGTTATGTCACTTTTCCAGTGATTAGGTGAAAGATCTTCCAACTTGGCAACTACAAAAAGCAAGCTATTTCATTCAATTTCTAAGTTACGTATGTTGGGGACAAATACACCTAGAAACTTCAGAATATATTAATCACAGCAATCTGATGAATTTACTAATGGAATTGAAATCTCCTTTCTGGTCTTCCTTTACTTTGATGACTTGATTTGTGATACTATTAAGATTCTATTACTCTTTACCTTCTTAGAAGGGATCATGAGCTCTAAATCATGATACTAAAAAAACCACTAGTATCCTCTATAAGTATTGTTTGGATATCACTGAACCAAAGTTGGGTTATAAATCATATTTATAACTTCTTCCAGGCATTGACCAAATTAATATTACATCATGCATAGAACCTGTTGTATGAGTTCTGTTTTGAATTGAGCATCCGATATACTGAATTAAAGATGTAAATAAATATGAATTGTGGTTATACGTGAGTTGTGACATACTGATTCAATAAAGTGCAAGAGGAAATATGTTGAGAATGGTGTGGATTGGAAAGAAGAAATAGTCTGCATATGCTGTGATTATGTCATGCATCTTGAGCATGCAAAACCGGGCAGAGATTGTAAAGACAAAGTTATGTGTGAATGTCAAGGAAGTTTGCTACAAAGTTACCTTAAATTTGCAAGCTTCAATTAACTGGAAAACTAAAACATCCCCTTCAAGCAATTTGTGGGCAACAGAGAACCCCTTCCACCCGCCACTTAATCCGTTCTTACGAACAAGATACTTTGTTTTGTATGCTTGTTCATTTTCATCCATCAAAACAACAATGTCATCAACCTTTGGCAAATGCTGATTGCAGAAATGCTTGGGAAGGCCCTTTCAATAGATAAAGTAGCACAATCACATTAGTTTTTTACTTGAAATTTTGGCAATAACATGGATAGAATTTTGGGCTTACCAGCCAAAACCCACCAGTGACATGTGAAGGAAGCATAGACTTCACAAGGCTAGGGAATTTGGTAGGTAAATTTGCTTGAACCTCTTGGGCTAGCTCCATAGCAGAGGACTTGGCTTTGCCACAATCATAAGGGTCACTGGTCATCGCCACGTTCAGTTCATAGCTGAATGGAATTGGATAAGCATGTTTAGAAACTAATATATGGAGAAACATGTAAAGAAGAATGATACAGCCATTCATGTATTATCAACTGACCAAATTATGGACTTCTTCTTGGCATTATCTATTCCTACCTGCTGAAAAATTCACAAGATATTTCTTATTATTTTGTAATTCGTAACCAAGAAGGAAACAAATCCATTCATGTCACTGATAAAGGATAGGGAAGTTAAATGGCACAGTAGTACACAGAACAGTCAGATCTAGTCCAAATAAATGTCTCTAAACAAAAGAAACAGTAAACAACAACACCACAGGCAAGATAAGCACAATTTTCCCTATTTGCTAATTCAATCTACAACATTTGATTGTTGCACCCCATCCAATACTAAGACTCATCGCTAATCCAACAACCACAGTAAACTAGGTTTGCGAGCGTATTGTATCAGTAATTAGATCCAATTACTGGTATTCATTTTTTTTTGCCCCAAAACCAAGAGAATTAGAATTCTAAGAAATTACACTCTTTTAACTTAAGACTTGTGTTGGACAATTGAAAAACCAATCTTTTCACAAACTCCTGAAAGTAATACTTAGAACATATGTCCATCCCTTTTTATTTACACTTTTAGACAATAACCACAATGCTTGCTAGTACCTTCTAAATTTGGTGTTATCAATATCTAATGTATTAGTTGTTTGCCTAAAATATTTTCCTTTTAACTTCTAGATATCATCGAGGGTGACAATGTGTCCATACAAATACACGCTAGGACATTAATTTAACTTCCTAACTTTGACCAACCTCAAAATTCAAGGCATGACCAAAGAGCTTTGGGAAAAAAAAAAAAGAACAATACATAGAATCAGAAAAAGGCAAAAAGAACAAAAACGAAGAAGGATGCTTTTCATTTCCCTCCAACTTCCAAGAGCTGAAGCAATATATCAAAGCAGCATTCAACAAGATTAAAAGAAAGGAACAGTAATTTCAGTGTATTGGGTAGTGTTTGTGGTTTTCACGGGAAAAGAAAAAACAGTGGTTTTCATCATTAGTACCCAGATAGATGTACTCACTGTCTTGGACTTTGTATCTTTTAGACCCATTGGCCTTCGGCACAACAGCTTTTTCTTGATCTCCAAAGCCTTCTTTTGCTTCATCTGCCGTTGAAGTAAGCCAAACATATTTACAGAATCAGCACATATAACCACATGTCCGGGGAGAGAGAGAGAGAGAAAGAGAGAACCTTAGAAGGAGACTGAGCTGGGCCTCGCCTAGAGAGAGGCACCGGAGAAGTAGCCATGTGTATCTGAGAGAGAGAGAGAGCTAAAAGAAGGAAGAGTTGAAGAAAGGTTTAAAAGTTGCATAGGATTGGTTTGGCATGTTTGCAAAAAAGAGGGACGTGATGGGGTTGTCAGATCATACCATTGCCTTGGAGAAGGTAAACGCCGAAATGAGCCTTGGAGCCAAAATTTGAAGTTACTTCAAATTTCATTCAAATGGTTATTATTACAAGGAAATTCAAAGTATAACCAATTTCTTTTTAAGAAAATACCATCTAACCCAAATGTGTATTCCAAATAACCAAAAATCATTGAACGAGTGAATCTCATCAATTTTTTTAATTAAAACTCATTGATCTAATCATCCTTATTGATTTGGGATACACATTTGAGATATGTAACATCACTTTTTTTTATTATAAAAAAAACTCCCACAGTTTCCTAATTCAGTAATCAATTAAAAAAAATAGCATTGAATTTTCACTTCGAGATTCAAGTCTCATTGAAAATTCAAAATCGACCGATATATCCATATTTGAAACAAGCATTGTCAGAAGTGTCCAAATCAACTTATACACATATCATCTAATCGCCTCCATAATCTAGTCAGAAACAAACCATTCACGCTAAGACTGATATTCGTGAAAAATAAAATCAAGATTCGAACTCCAGATGTCTAAACAAAGTTTATAACTCGTCCTTATTAGCCGTTACGGCTTGAAATTAAATCAGGGTTTTTGGTGGTGATATCTATCTAACTATTACATCTGCTTCTTAATAGCCTCACATACACCAGGTTAAGACTAGAACTGTTAAACGAATCAAACTTGAACATTTTTTAAGCTCGTTTATGTGTAAACAGTTAAACAAGCTAGCTCGTTTATATGTAAATAAAAGCTCGATTAGGCTCGAATGTAGTTCGATTAACAACCCTACTTAAGACACTAGTTAATATCGACAGTTAATTCTACTTCATAATTAACATAAACAGTACAATATCCACAGTAGATAAGAAATAAGATTTTACAGCTAAAGAGAGAAAAAGCAAGGGTGGGTTGAGATCCTTGGCAGGCGCTACTGCACAACATTTCCCGTAGCAGCAACCATATTCATGCAGAAGTCCCACACAGATCTACTCACTTCTCTCGGATACAATGACTGTACACCATAACATACTCATCGATTACTAATACCTCACAACGTAACCTACTCGTAGCCCCTCAGATCAACGGATTAAGGAATGAACATCCTTCAAACACACATTTCACTCTCTGCACATACAAACGTTTCTTCATTCTACCTGTACACTTCATGCCACAAACTCAGAGCCATCAAAGCAATCAAAAATCTCCTATCATTGGTTAATTTTCTTCAGCATCTTGGAGGCAATATTTGGGACTTAATTAGTGCAGAAGCACCCAATCCATCCTTGTCCATTGATTTCCAAGATTACCCACAGTTATCAGAAGTTTCATAACCTTGAGCGGCGAATGCATTTGATGGCATTTAGAGGGGAATGCTTACGAGCAGAAGCAAATGGATGCCCATTCAATGAACCAGAGAACTTGATATCCCACCCTTCAATATTCTTGGGAACACAAGCATCAAAGAGAATTTCACCAAGAATACTATGTGCACTTATACTTGGCAGGTTTGATGAATAGTTGGATCTCTCTTTCCGATCATCTTGAAAAGATCCAGAGTCTCTACCATTTTGATGATCTGCGGAACTTGGCAAGAAAAAGTGGTCATTTGGCCCTTGTGCAACTCTTCTAAGGCTCTGGTTCGAGTCAACTGCTGCATTCTGTAGGTCACAAATCAAGTCACACATTTCATCATGCAAACCTTCCATGCAAGTTCTTTCTCCAAGTACTTTCATTTTCTGGGAGAAAACTAAAATTGCCTGCTCAAGCAGATCAGTCATGGCAGCTCTATACTGAATCGGATAATGCTTGTAATGAGCTGCAGCAATGTGCAAACATCATAAGCTTAGTTCAGAGATGACAAGAATATTGCACAGATGCATTGTTACAATGAGAAAGAACACGTGATTTACAAAAACCCAGAGAAAAGTCTTGCCCACAATATCAGTATGCCAAAGGATATCCTTTTTTCAATTGATAAAAATGGTAGAGGACATCTTCCATAGGCATGGGCGGCAGAGCCATGTTATGGCCAAGACAGCCATGGCATCCCTAAAGTTACTAAAATCATGTTTAGTCCCTTAAAATAGCCTCCATATTAAGTTTTTTTTTCCGATTTTATAAGACCTCTCAAGTTTTCAAAACCATACTTTAATTTTTTAACCATCAAATTGATTAAGCATATTATACCATTAACCATTTAAAATATTCTCAATTTTTTTAATTTAATGACTTGTACAAAATCAGATTTAACAATTTGTACAAAATATCACACCATTGAATGATTAATGGTGCAATATATATATCAATCGATTGTCGATGGATGAAGTGAAATTGCGGTCATAGTTTCATGAGTAAAATATGTACTTGAAACACCTGTACACTATTTCTTTTTGTTCTTCTTTTTATAATTTGCAAAGACATGATAAATTTAGTTGTGCTCGAATGATTATGGGATAAAATTGCCTTCAATTATTGATTATTTGATGAATTAATCGTGTTCTACATCTAATAAACTTGACAAGTTTGAATTAAACTTCTCTAATTATCGAAAATGATTAATATTGCGATGTATAATGAAAAAGAGGATCTTGATAGATTTTACCCTACTCGAGATGTAATATATACATTTTTTTTTGAGACGAGGGAAAACTTGAATCCTTGACCCAAGGAGTACTATTGGACCAAAGACCTGTTGATCTAGAGATGTAATATTAGCAATAGCTTAGTGAATGATTTCCAATTGAAGAAAAATATTCAATTACATCACCATTTGGTCCCCCTAAAGGAAAAATCCTGGCTCCGTCCCAGTCCATAAGTACCAACCTTACATACAAGCATCACACTGATACTAATAGGTCCTCGGACCTCGATTTCTCGAGGGATATATGTTGGGGACAACACAGGTTTGCAGCAGGACTGACCATAAGATGGGCTACACTAAAGAGAGTGTAAACTAGATGAGCAGAAACTTATGGGTTTATAGAATTGTTGTGGCACATTCCAAAATAAAATACTCACTATAAGCATCAAGCACAACTATATTTAGTCCTAGTATTTCATTTGCAACCACATTCAACAGAATGGCAACAATTAAAACGGCAGGAAAACATGGATCCAAGGATTGAACATTTCAATCACAGTGGAAAGACACAGACAAACAAACACCACCTAAGTTCTACCCACACGCCATCTCCAAAAGGGCTAAGTTTTAGAAGACGAGCCAAGACGTATAGCTCACACACATGTATTGATCCCACATTACTTGAACAAGAATTAGACATGATTAGAAGATGGAAAAAAGAATCAGTTTCAGAGTAGGCAGAACATGGGCTTCCATGAGAAAACCAACATCTAACAGTTACCTGCCATATGTTATTCGTGTGCGGATTCAACTTCAATAACTTTTTTTTTTCCTTTTTGGTAATGAGTTTTGAATATTTTAGTTCATAAAATTTGTAGTCCTACTGGCAAACACCAAACCAAACACAACATTGTAACATGTGGACATGGTAAGCAGGAAGAAAAAATAGGACTAACCTACATGAGAGGAT
Source organism: Ilex asprella (assembly GCA_023539305.1). Classification (NCBI taxonomy): domain Eukaryota; kingdom Viridiplantae; phylum Streptophyta; class Magnoliopsida; order Aquifoliales; family Aquifoliaceae; genus Ilex; species Ilex asprella. The sequence goes on from CM042191.1 coordinate 30,884,459, forward strand.
CCATTCCATTTCACAAGTTTAACATGTCCACCCAGGTCTTGCAAACGCTGAGCAAAACTGCATACAGTGGAGACTGGAGCAAGGTCATCATTCTCTGAGCATAAAATGAGAAACGGAGCACCCAAACTCTACAATAAGAAAGCACAAGGTGAATGTCCAATTAAAGTAATGTGAAAATTATATCTCTGGGAGGTGACTGTCTCACCAGAAACTTACTACTGAGGAGTAAAGAGCATGCCAATACTCAGAATGCTGGGACCCAAATCTAGTTAGGAATAGGGCATCCAGACCAGAAGCAACAACTTTTGCCACTGATGACACTAGTTTTGCTGAGCCAGGCATTCGGAGAATGGTGGGGTGTAGAGCGAATCGGGCACCCGAGTCACCAGTAAAATCAACCGGACTAGAATCGTAGATTTGCCCAGAGATGCAGTTTGTAACCAATCGTCTATCATCCTTCACAATAAAAGAAATGAGTAATGAAAAGGAAAGTGCTGCTAACCATTACCCAAAGTAAAAACTTTTGGCATTCACCAGATTGATATTAGAATATGATGCAACTCAAAAATATGCATTGATTCACAAAATCTTAAGCACAGTCAAGCAACAACGATACCAGATTGAGCTGTGCTTCACACGCTCCTTCAATAATCTGCATCAAATGAAGGAAAATTAATATTAATTGTGATTATCAAAAGAAATATTAATTGCCGTACTTGAAATAAAAAAAATTCAACATTCCAATACAAATGGATTGCACACATGTAGTTGCACTTCATCTTACCTGAAAAACCTTATACAAACAAGCCTTTGAGCCACCAGAATAGGCTGCAAGAACTAAAGGACAACGCCTACTCCTTAGCTCCTACATCAACAAACACAATGAATATTTAGTCCATGAGGCAGTATGAATAAAATCAAAGCTGCAGAAGTGACTAATCTCTCTCAAGTTGCACATAGTACAACATCAAATTGTTTGATGGCACTCTTCAGTCCTTTGCATGATAGTATTATTCTTTTGCGTCATGTGATTGAAGTTCAGATCTTCTTCATAGGGAGGATAAACTCAGACCACTCTTTGTTTATCCCCTCGATTAAGGATAAAACGTGGATATGGAGGAACGTTGGATATGCAAAGCTGGTGCTAATTTATGCAACACTATTTCAACTCGACATAAGTTGTGAGTTTAATAACACTAACCTCGACAAGCTCATTGAGAAGAGAAAATGCAAGCGATGTGGCCCTCTCAGGAAAGAATCTACATAAATAATTTACACAATCTTAAAATTTGCCCAATAATACCTAATGAAGACAAGAAAGGCAAAATTGCAATAGCAATTTCTGCTTTCAACAAGGAGCAACCAAAAAGGAAGAGAAATAAGAAGTGGATCAGTTCAAAATCAGGTTGAGTATAAATCCATGAAAGACCTCAACCCTGGAAGCCAAGCAAATGAAATTATGCATGAAGTCTCGCAGTTGAATTTGTGCAGAGTTGACCTTATACTTGATCATACAAGCTATACAAGCTTATCATGTAACTTTGAAACCATTAATCACGAGAAATTTGAGCCAATAATTATCAGAGAGCAACATATGAACATATAAGAAATCAAACAAAATTATAGAACTAGCAACAAACAACTCAAATCAGCTCAACAAAGGTTTACCCAAGCCACTTGAATGATGAATTTGGCTCTATTTAGGGCATATCCATTTCAGCGTCACCATAATGCTTGTTTTCCAAAGCCAACCCATGTTTTTCTAGGTCATTCTCTTATACTTCGGCCACTTTTCAAGTTGAGCCACATAAAAATCAGCATGAAACCTATTGACCATCTATTTCAAATGCCTACAACCAGTTCATTGAGTCCATTTACCAATTCTTGTCCCAATTGGTGATACCATGAACATTTCACAAAAGAGTTCCTCTCGAATCTATATTTCATATTCTTGTTGCATATATCTCTCCACACACCTTCATTCAACTACTTATTGGAAGTAGATTTTATGGAGTAACAGATATACCATTACAATAATTACTGATTGGTAACAGGTAAGGATCTTTCTTTGAACTGCTGTCCAGTAAAGAAGGCATTTTTAAAATAAGCAGAGATTTTGAACATATCGGAACCTTGCATTCAACTACTTCATTAGTCTCTGCAAACCACCCAGGTTTTCTCAGGTAATGACAGGAGGATGCCTTTCCTACTATCAACTAATAAGTTGCAAAGTTCCTCTCTGATCAAGCTTGGTTCCACAACGATCCACCATTTTCATCCGAGTAATTCTTATGACTTCAAAACATGAATTCATTTCCCCAAAGCTCCAAAACATTCCACATATTCACGCCCTGCATGTATCCCAGGAAGCTCCCAGTCACATCCCTACAACTACAAGTCACCCACAACCTAATTTTCTTAATGTCCTTTCTTCCCACACCATCTACTAAAACCAATTTCATCTTCAGACAAAATCAACCAGTTCAGAACCTCGTCCAAATTCGCTCAAAGGAACCTTGTTGTCCCCTTCATTTTCCCACTCTAACCCACCCGATTATGAGACTCTCAATAAAATTGCGTGTACTCTACTAGTAAAAGTGAAAAATAGCTCAAAAATCCTGGTCCACACACAGGCAAAAACAATTTTCCCCTAATTCAACACTTATAAAAGCTTAAACTAGTTATTGCAGTGGTAACACAGTATATACATATAGACATATAAATCCACACACACACACACACACACATATATATATATATATATATATATATATATCTAAATAAACATACACAGACATATAAAAGCTTAATTCGAGAGAAATTTGACGCACGGATTGAGAAAATCGGAGAGACAAACAAGAGAGTTCCATCCAAGAGATGAATAGAGATTCACGTAATTCTTCAAGTGACTCTCTTGAACTGAAACCCAAGCGAATATGACGACGATTCCTTTGACCTTTGAGCTCGACTCATCCTTTCGAACCCAATAGAACCGGCCTCCTCCTCCGTTAGTCAACATGGAAACAGCTCTAACCCAATCCCTAGCTCTAATCGGAATTCCAAGTCACAAAATGGCTTTGAAGAGAAAGAGAGATTTGTACAGTTTGGATTGAGCAGATCGTGTGTGTGTGTGAGAGAGAGAGAGAGAGAGAGAGAGAGAGAGGACGAGGTGCGTTGATGTTCTTGTTCTTGGTGGTGGATCGCCGAGTGGGATCGCAGCATGTGCCAGGTCAGACGATATGTGCACCACGCTCATTTTAGGATATTCTTATCCGGCGTCTGTTATTGCACAAGAAATACGACGTCGTGCCAACTGGAATAAAAGTTGACTGCTAACTACTTTTTTGAGGTTTTGGCTTTGCCCGTCGGCTGTAGGATTTGACAATTACTTGACGAAATTAACACGTAGACTAATTTCCAATAAATTTAAGAATAACAATTAACAAGTCCAAATAATCATGATAGATTTATTTAACAACAATACTACAAAATTCAAATAAAATCTAAAAAATTATAATTTAAATACATATTATCTCTTAAATGAGTGGATCCTATTAATTTTTTAGTGGGACCCACTCATCTCATACTTATTTAAAAGATGATATACATTTGAATTTGAATTTTTAAATTTTATTTAAATTATATAATATTTTTTTTTATTTAATAGGAACCTATTTAGACTTTATTTGGATCCCTCCTTTACTCCGGCCTTATTCCCTATTAATTTGAATGAAACTTTTTAGTGCAAACTCTATTTTTACTTGTAATTTTTTTTGAATCTATTGTTTAACCAATTGTGACTATATGATGCGATGATCTCAATATTAATTACTGCTAGACCACTTAAACTCGTGTTGCCTAATGCGAACTATTGGTGGCCTAATTGATTATAATTCACCCGAACTGCACAATCTATTTCAATTAAATTCTTAAACAAAGTCTTGTGACAATTGAACCCTTAACCCTATATTTTACTTTCTAAATGCGTAATTTTTTGGGGAGTTGCGTTTGGAATATTTGAGATTTTATCAATATATCTCAAATAACCCCTTAGAACCCTCAACCATATTGTACATTCCAAATGCTTAATTTTTCAGTGTTTTTTTTTTGGGGGATATTTGAGATTTTTATCACAATATCTCAAATAACAATTTAGATCAATCTAATGAGTCACTTGGATCACCTCCGTTAAAAAGAATTTGATGGAACATCTAAGCTGTTCCTACAAGAGAATAGAAACCACTATTGGTTGGTAAAAGTTACTCTTGGCGTGAAGGCTCAATTGACTTTGTCAACAACACAAGTAATGAGATAACAAAAGAGAACAGCATCCGTGTTGTTGATGGACCCCGCCTTTTACAGTCACGACTGTTGTCATGGAAAAAAAAGTTTGTTTTCTGTCAAAGAAGCATGCTTAACAGAACCTATAGCATAAGCGCATTCAAGCCACGTCTGAACTAAGAGATTAGAAGTTAGCGTCTTGCCTCTGATAGAAACAGAGCATAATACAAAACTATAAGAATATAATCTTCCAAAGATCCTTGCTTTAGCTGGATGAGCCACAAAAACACCAAAAAAAAAAAGTCATATTGAAATCTGGTAAACAATCATGCCACTACAGACTCTATTGACGTCCCTCCAAGCAGTTGAAAGAGAAAACCAGCACACAAGGCACTTGCATCCAACATTTAGTTACATCTTTCCTCCCCCCCCCCCCCCCCCCAACAACACACACAAAAAACACACACATTAGAATGCATGTAACTTGTAATGAAACAGAATTACAAGAGGGCATTGCCAAATTCAAAGTAATTTATGAGCGGCAACCACCAGATATCATATATACTGAAAAACAATCAATTTAAGCTAAATCACATCTTAAGGGCACAATTTTCTTCCCCTGAAAGTTGGGGTGGGTGGGGAAATGTTTAGTTTACATATATATCTTAAAACATACATTTCTTTACACCCCAACATGAGTGCACGTTTGACACTGCAAAGCTGCTGCTCTGTAAACTAATTGATATCGTGTCAATCAATAATTGATACCAAAAAAAATTAGACAGCACTTTGAGAAGAAATAGAATACCACAAAATTGGTTGCCGGAAATCTTTGGGAGATCTCACAGGGCCTTCTTCACTTCGAAGAAGTTAGACATCTCCTTGTTTGCAGCATCAACATCATCTGGAGATGCCACGGCAACTACAACGCCCTTGTCTTTAATTGAATCAATCGCATCCGCAAATTCCTTGAAGTCATTTAAGCTTTTGGCAGGATAAGAGAAGAGTTAAAAAGTTTTAGCTAGTCTTCCATTTCTTCCGAGGAAAAGAAGAATTCAATGAAAATAAAAAGTACTCGGAATTTCATTGCAATTTATAGGAAATATACAATTATTCACTTTGTTTGTACACTGGTCGTGGACTTTTAGGCATCTGTAAATATAAAAATACCTTGATTTATAGGATAAAAGCTACAAAAGAGATCAACAATAAGTCATTTAGTATGTCAAGAAAAAAGTAACCAACACCTGGACATCATTTTGCCAATCTCACAGCTTATGCTTGGTTACAAACAGGATTTAATATATTTTCAAAAGTTTATTTCAATTTTGCTGAAACAACATCTCTTGTCAGCATTTACCTACGGACACCAATCGGACATCCAGAACTGAAAGAAAAAGTGACGTTGGAATGTCTAACAGCATTCTAATTTGGTTCAATGGCTTACTCTATCTTTATATTACCCAAAAGATAGCCCCTCATAAGTTACGCAGCCCTGGGAGAACTCCAAAATGTAGAATTTATTAATCTGCGACGAAGCTGATGATGTAATCTTAAATTCCGATTACAACACGACTGCATGTTAGTGATTGCACCCTATGTATGTGCGCGTGTTTTTTTTTTTTTTGGGGGGGGGGGGGGCAGAAAAGGTCATTTGAAGGACGACGTTACCTCAACATATAACAAGCTATCAGATTATTTAAGAATTGTTGATCCACACACTAGATTAATTCCCAAAAATTTAATCCCGTCAAAGAAATTTCAGTTTTTGAATCCCCTCAATTACTCCCTCTATCATGCCCTCAATCTCTCCTTCCTCCCCCTCCTCCACTCTCTTCTCTCTCTTTCCCTATCTCTCTTCTCTATCCAGCAGCATCCCCTCTCTCTGTTTTTCTCTCTCTCTCCGTCTCTCTTCTCACTGTCAGCAACACCATCAAACAACACCAGCAAGGCAACTTCGTATTTCTCCCCAACCACTGTCTGCCCCATCCATCCCACATATCTACCCCAACTTCTTCCAATGTCTGTTTCACCCCACAGCCTTGCCCCCCAGGTATCTCCTCCTGCTCCCTTCTTCCCCCTCTCTCTCCATCACCACATCATACATACACACAGTGCACACACACCCCACACCCACACGCACAACACACACAGAGGACACCCACAACTCGCACTCACCATCACCCTCATCTATGCAACAATCACACTCGCACACACACAAGATGTCCCAAAGGTGTTTGATCAAATGCCCCAAAACTCGCACTCAGCTCCCCATAGCCACCACCACCACCGCCACTACCACAACTCCTCTTTATCTCCTTTTACTCTCTACACACCTACTCGGTGCACACACCCGCTTACATGCACAACACAACAGCCCTTATTTCTCTCTTTCTCTCTCTCTCTAGGGCCAGCAATCATCCTCCGACCACTGCCCCAAACCCTTATTTAACCCCTCCCTGGACACTGACAACTACTCGACGTCCATCTACAGCCATGACGCCATGAACAATCATCGATCCGACGACATTGACGCGCCGTCATTGGCGTCATCCATGTATTTCTTCCTCTCACCCAACAACCCCAACCCATAGCCCCTCTCTCCATTGTAGACCAACACACCTCAACCCACAAACCCCCCTTCTATTCCTTTAGAAATTATATGTAGTTTTTTTACAACAGAGTTGCCCATGAAATATAACCATAAACATATGGTTTATTTAAACTCCGATTTGCTCTTCTTCTTTTTTTATGAGATGAACATATGGTTGCTATGCCTATTTTGAATACAAATCTTTGTTGGTCTTTCAAGTAGATGACTTGATTTTGTCTACGAGGAAGATGAAGATTTCCAGCTCGGCAATCGATCTTTATAGGTACGTAAAATGTTCCCCTTCAATGATTCGGGTTTATTTTTGTTGGATTTGTCATATGCAAATCCAACTTTCCTACTTATAGATGGAGAACCCGTATTTCATCTCTGCTATTGCAGTGTGGCTTCTTAACTGTTCGATGGATTGCCTAGCTA
>CM042191.1:30892167-30903687 GCA_023539305.1 Ilex asprella
GCCTCAACTGTTGAATTGCAGTTTGAGAATGCTAGAGCATTCGAGAAATCACAGCGGCAAAGAATTTAAAAAAATTATGCTCACAACTACAAGCAAATCAATTGAGCAGTTTTAGTCCAGTTGAATTTTTCCTATATTTTAAAATTTTTGATTTGTAGATCAATATGGCTGATTTTTTTTTTGATTAAATTGAAGCAGTAACAAGTTGATTGGTTGATTCAGTGTTGTTGAATTTTAGTTCATTTCAGTTGATTTATTTAGGGAGTTAAATGCTAGTGATTTGATTCGATTGGCTAAAATTTTTTGGTTCCATTTGGTTAATTTTCCTGATTTTATATTCTTTGAACTTAGGTCAATGCTAGTTTTTTTATCTTTTGTTTTTGGTTGAATGAATTTTTGACTTAATTTTGAAATTTAGTTTAATGTTGGTTTTTTGATCTTTTGATTTTTGGTTGAATGGACTTTTGACTTAATTTTAACACTTTTGTAAAAGTACTTAATGCGAATCATGGGTTTTTGAATGATTCTGAATTTGTATTTGTGTTGCTAATACATCTTCATGGATCTTTACGGGTTCCGCTATTTGGATCACAACTTTAGCAACTTTCAACTCTATTTCTAGGTATTCATGATAGGAGCTATGACAGTTTAGTATTAGGTCATATTTTTTTTCATGAATATTTTTAAAAGTATTTGTAGGCCATCATAAGTAATCATGATGATCTTTTCTTTCTAATGCTATCAGATCTATATAACTGCATCTTAATATCTTATCTCCATGAACAAGCCAAAACATTGTTCATCAATATTGAGCGGAAAGAGGATTTGACTTTATGTTGAGGATTCGATAGAAATTTTAATTTTGGATCGCGAGTAAATGTGTTGTGTAACAAATAAAATTCCATTGTTAAGGGTGTTGTGGCGGAGGTGGTGGAGGGCGATTATGACGTTATAATTTTGTGTCTAGTGGCAATTAGATTAGCTCACTGTGTGAAGTAATTGAAAACGTGCCTAGAGAATATTTAATTGACCTCTATCTGGTTATTAAAGCCTTCTTACCCCCACACCAACATATTATGAAATTTCCTAATGTAAGGAAATTCCCACTCGATTATACATGCACAACCTAGAGGGGAGTGAATAAGTTAATTAAAAATTATAGATTGGATAACCACCAATTTATAACCTAATCGATTACAATTACCAAATTAAAATATGAATTTTTCAATAAAAAGTTTGAATCCTTTTTACCCACAAAAAGAACAACCTCTCATGAATGAACGGATGATAAGTGTATGCAATTAATAATCCCAACAATCCAATCAATCAATCCTCCAATCCCTCCATAAAGCCGACTTCCACAAAATCCAATTTGATGAATAAATTGACAAAAACAATTAAAGTAGCAATTCATCAAACATAGTATGTGCAATTGCAAGTGAGTGTGTGAAAAAATTAAAGCAAGAATAAGAACATCAATAACACAAGCAATTTTACGCTAAAACCATTTCGGAAAAAAACCGCGGAACCAACACCCAGTTGACATAGCCTAATCCACTACTCCAAGATCAATTTATAAGTATCCGAGTCTTATATCTCAACCAATTCGTCCATGAATAAATGCTTCTTTCCTTGTTAAATCTCTCAGATAAGTATTCGAGTCTTGAGTAGCTTCACTTGGACGCGCTCACTACGATTAATCGGATCTTTTTCTTCAATGTATGGAGTTGAATGAAAAAATCAAGATAGTTTGGTCTTTGGATCTCAATGATTTAGGGTTGTTCTCGACTCTTTAAAAGTTTAGGAGGCTGAATTTTGGCTCATAATAGAGATCTAGAGAGATACCTTAGCTTAAAGAGAATTACCCTATTTATATCCTCTGAATTCTAGTAAACTTGGGGACCAAGAATACCTAAATTTGCAAATACCGCTCGAGCTGTAAGAAAGCGGTTGGCACGAGAACGAGAAATCAATCCTTCAATGGAGCAGAGACCACTTGAACGGCTAACAGCGGTGCGGTCTCCACTGCCCAACTTGTAATCCTTTCTCGAATTTTTTTTCAAGTGTTCTGAGACCACTCTAGCTGAAAGTAAGCGAATAGACGACAAGCCCTACTGGTTTTTAACTTAAAATCTAAGCAAAAACTTCACCTATTGAGTATTAAGGAGTGTTGCTCAAATGAGATCCGGTACATGACTCATTCTACGATTTCAAAACAAATTTTGATGTTTATAAAATCTTTTTCATAAAAACTTGAGTTATTCATGGATATTCTTAAATCCAATTCCAATAAACTAATTAACCAAAATTTATAATTACACCAAGGGGTTCTTAGGTATCTAGATCATTACCTTTGTCCTAAGTTACAACAAGTCTTCACAAAATTAGCAATTACAATCAATTTCGTAACAGATTATAAAAAACATTTTTCACTTACATATGTATTTTCTCACAAAATTTATATTCTTGGATATGCAGGTTTTAAATTGGCAGCAACTGGGCAACTAGAAGCATATGTTAGTAAGCATAAGAATGGAAGTCTATAAACAAATAGTCACGGGTTGGTGCTCCTAACTCATTCTTGCAAGCTATTTTAATTTTTGAGAGGACCTTCCTTTTGCAGGTAGATTAAAGGCAGTTTTATATTTCACTATGGATCATCTTTCTCCCTCTAACTTTTGTGTTTATAATATAGTGCACATTCCAATTATGTTAGGCAAAAATGAAAATTTAGATCATATGGCAATGAAAATATAATGAGTTTATTCTTTACCCTTGGAATGTTTGATATTCAAAGCAAAAAGGTATCATTGTCCGTCAGCCACGCATTGTTAAATCGTCATTATTAATTGTTCCTACCTTTTATAGGTATAAATGTGGTGTTCATTATTCTTTTATTTGATTGAAGTGGTAATGATGATGACTTTTTTCTAATTTATCTTCTTTTTTTCTTTAAATCTTGGTATCTTAGCCCCCGCCACCTTAGCCAATGTTGGTCTGTTACTTCTCTTGCTCAGTGTTGCATCATTAGCAGTATATATATAAGGAGCATTCTTGAAGTATTTAGGCATACTCGAGGGTTGAAATCAATTTTTTGGTTTAATTTTGCTTATTTGCACATTATATTTCTCAAGGATCCTGAGTAACCAGTTTTTTGGGGGGGTTATAAATTAACTAGGTTCAATCACGCCTTTTGTTTTGGTTTTTGCTTGGGATATTGTTTGATAAGGCATAGTTTGTCTGATAAGACATAGGTAAATATTTGGTTATCGCAGTTCAAGAAAATAAAAAAATTGGGTCGTTGAGATTGGTAATACTGGTTTGTGTGAATCTTAGCTGTGCTACTATAATTTGAAGGTTTTGTAGTGCCTTCAGGCATGGGCATAGAGTTTGAAGGTTATGCTAAGTCAATAATTGGTTTGAGTCATTCTTTAAATAAAGGCTTGATTGTATAATTGCATACACATGTTGATATTGTTCATGGGTCTTATTTTCAGAAAAAATTCTATCCAAATTGTTAAAAAAGATTTTGTTAAAAAAGTTTTTTTCAGGTAACAACAATTAATTGTGATTTTTTTGTTTATTATGTTGTGCCTTCAGGTATAAGCAATTGCTAGATTTTGAAAAAACATGGGATATATATGTATATAGATAGTGCCCTAATTTGCTTTTGCATCACACAATGCTTTCCTAAGGAGGGGCTTTTAAAATGGAAACCATTAAGTGCAGTAGCATCTTACCACCCTACCACTATTCAAATCTAGATATACCTAGTTGAAGGTAATCATGGACCATTTACAATAATAGATTTTGAAAAAGCATGACAGAATGTAATTCCAAGAGGCAGTTATAAATTATGATGTCAAGTAAATAAATTATGAAGGATGGGCAGTTATAGAAGTAGTTGTTGCAGCCTCAGATACTATGATGACACCACATCCATATTAGAGTGAAAGAGTGTCATCTTTACCTTGTTGATAATATTTCTTCACGTCTCATTTGCCTTTCTTCTTCTGTAATTCCCAGTAAGTACCGCAATAAACTGAAAAAATCCGTGAACATCACTGATTACAATGCTCAGATAATACAACAATCAAAAGAATTCGGGGGTAGAAAAGGAAATACTAACTATAAGCAAAACTTCCCTCAAGAGGCAGACAATACAAATGTCATCCTCATTAGGATGAATATCCTTTTGGTGATTGTACTAATTTAAAATTTCATCCTCCCTTGTCAGCGATATTATCATTATTCAAGCGTTAATATATATCAAAACGAGAAGCAGAAGAGTTTTTTGTTGTCCTGAAGTCGGCAGCTTCCTGTCATGGGGAATAATGCTGACATTGCAAATTCATGTGACCATGAATGCTTCCAAAACCACAGCATGGGCTGCTAATAACATTAGTGGTTTCTACTCATAATGAAAATCCACCACAAGTGGGAAAAATGCATAAGCCAAAGGAAAAAAGGTAAAAAGGAAAAGAACAATGCTAAGAAAATGCTAGAGCAATCATACAGGAAAATGTACCCAGAAGCCACAGGAGAAAATTGCAAATTTATTGTTACAAAAACAGCTGAAAGGAAAATACATTTATTTCTTTGAGGTCAATCATTGTAAGTTTAGAATGCATCTTTTTGTCTCAATATAATTAGGTCTGTTAAGGCCGGCCCAAGGCCCAACAGTGGAGGAATGAAGTGATGGCTTTAGGCCCCACCGATAAAAAAGGCTCCAAAATTAATAAAGACTACAAATATAGCCCAAGTCAATTTTAACCCATTAAAATAAGTCTTATAAGAAAGCCCCATATGAAGGCCTAAACCAACAAAGAAACCCTAGACTGATTTGGGCCCAAAAGTCCAATCCATTAATCTCACATAATAACATTTGATAAGAAGGAAAAAATTTTCTAAACGCTGTAAAGAATTTGGACATTAAACATGAAAAACAAGCATGAAGCATCAATCCGTCACACACCTCTTTGTCTCTCTCTCTCCCTCCTCAGTCAAAAGGTACATTTAACATTAATTTATCTCTCTCTCTCTCAAAAGTGCAATTAACTTCAATTTCTATCAAACTCTGTTTTTATCTTGATCTTAAAAAACCTAATCAAACATATATTCCGTGAGTAATGTCTAATTCAAGCCCCCTTCCCCCTCCCAAAAAAAAAAGAAAAAAAGAAAAAAAGATGTTAGCAAAACTTCAATACAAATACTAAACAATTAATATGTCTTTGAAATATTAAAAAAAAAATTAAAAAAGTATCAACTGAATTTACCGCTTTAGGCCCCAAAACATTTCAAGTCTACCCTAAGGTTTGTTCTACCAAAAGCTTCTAAAAGAAAACATTTATACACTCTCCAAAAATCCTAAGGTAGAGATATATAATCATAATTATAGCTCAAATGCATCACTAAAAACACTTGAAGATAAAACAACATGATGGCGTGGCTATTGGATTGTTGCACTAGTGTGACTGAATTTGGAAGCCTAAGTCGAAGGCTAAGAGTTTTTGGTCCAAAGGAAAATGCACTCGGTAGATTTGTTAGGATTTTTATTATTTATTATTTGAATTTTTAGTTAGATAATATTTATCAGATTAAGATTAGTAAGGATAAGTTGAGAGAGTTTTAGAAGTAGATAAGGATCAAATTTTTGTTTTGGTGTATTATTTTGGTCACCTAGGAAATAGAAATGTTTCAACGTATTTCGAAAACGTTTCAACCCGTTTCGGAAACATAATGAAAAAAATAAAAAAAAATTGAGAATTATTTTTCTAAAACATTGGTCGAAATATATCAAAATAGCTTCAAATATCTTGAAACATTCCGAAACATTATGCAATACCTTAAAATATTAGAATTTCGATTTCATCACCGATTCGTTTCGGTCTCTAAGGAAACCGAAACATTTTGAACTTTTCGATCATTTCAAAACGAAATTTTGATCCTTGGTAGTAGAGTAGTTCATTTATGGTATGACACTTAGTCTGTAAATAAGGATATATTTCACATTATTTTAATCAGAGTTAAATATTAGTTTAAAAATTTTCTGCGGAGATTTGTGTTTCTTGACATAATCCTTGCAAGGATTGGTTATCCCTTTTTTTCCCCTTCCCTTCCCTTCCTGCATCACAACATTTATCCTTAAATTAATTATTTACATTAAAGGGTCATATTTATAGGCAGAGATGAAATTATTCTGCATGGAGACGTTCTATCATCCACAGAGGAACAAGTCAATGAAGAATGAAAACTAACCTACTATATCCTTTAGCATCAGGTAGCTGGTATGCATCTACATCTCCGATAGTCCCTATAATTGCTTTTGTAAGAGTATCATCATCCATTTCCAATTCTCGGAGGAATCCACCAGTTCCGTCATATACACCAAGCGTTTTCAACAAATTGGGATCACGATATGATAAGAATGAGAATACTCCTGTATAAAAAGATCTGAAGCTAAGGAATTTGGAGTTACCAATTATGACCATTAGCCTTGACTTGACATGCAATGATAGTACCTGAGTGAGTATCAAAATCACAGAAGCCTCCATAAGCCCCACCACTAACTCGTACCCGATCCCACAACCATGTATTACTAATGTATTTAGAAATAACATATGCACTCCCTCTAAGCTGGTAACCAGTCTCGTATATGTTAGCTGCTTTCCCAACATAATTTACCTATATATTGAAAAATTCAATTAGATCAGGAGTGAAACACGTAAAGAAAGACAGCTAGAAAGAAAAAAGAAGAAGAAAAGAGTTGACCTGAGTAGGTATAACAATAGCTTCATTTATTGGAGGAAGCCGAGCAGTCCAACTAGTTGATTCAACCGTGGAAGTGCTTGGAAGCAAATCCAGAAATTTGCCAACATATTTTTCTGAGTTTGTAAGGTTTTTCCCATCTGCAGTTAGATTTATTAGGCAACCTTTCCTTGAAATTAAAGATTGTCGGATATTCTCTAGGGAGGCAGAGATTTCATCCCAGTTCTGATCTACTTTTTCTTCAAGTGCTCGTAGATATTCCAGGTAACTGTAAGGACCAACAATATAATTACACTCATTCGATTTCTAAATGCTGAATTTTAAAAAATATAAGGATGCAGAATAAAGCTTTAACAACTTTTACAAAATATTCATTCCAAAGCTGGAACACAACTAAAATGCATTTAAAATATATGGCACTAGAGTGGTATAGAAAACACTTTCTTGACATTTTGAATTACTCATTTGCATCGAAAAAGGTCAAAAATGACGGTGGTTGATTTATTTATTTTTATCAAAGAATAATTTTCTTCAAGATATCTTGCAAGCCAACCCAATTGGAAACATCCAAGAAGTCCAACCTTACACCACCCATTTGTTCAGAGATCCACCCTGCAGTGTTTAACTTTGCATCCATCCTTGCAGCTGCAATGCCATGACCACTTCCTCTGATTCGGTTCTGGAGAAAAGAATAAGTTACAAGCGTTGATAGCAGAGAGATAAGGTTCACTTGTGCTGACTATTTGTTTCAAGACTTTAATAAATACCTCCATTCTTGCTTTGCTTTGAGAAACAAACTGTTTAAAACGCTTTTGGTCAGTAAATTGGACTTCTTGAAGGATGCAGTTGACCTACAATTAGCTCAATTGTATGAGCACCCAAGTAAAATATGTTGTCCTCAGGCTACAGTTAACTCAAGAAGTAACTAATAATTAGATAATAACATATAACTCCTCAAGTATAAGAGTAGATAAAGGCATGCCTAGGGCACAAAACAAGTCTCGTGTTATGATAAGTACGTATCCATCTCCCTAATGCTAAAATAGACCCGATTATAAAGCATAGGATGCTACGAGACTGCAAAATACCATGAAAAAGTAGAACCTTTACCAGCTAAATTACCAACAAATTAGTCATAACTTAAAAACTGAACTGAGCAGTCCTACATACTCTGAGATATCATATAAACTACCAAACAACAAACTCTATATACATATACAATAATGCTATTTAGACCTAACCTGCTAACCCAATTTACTAACTTAATCCATCTTAACTATTGAATTGGTTGCGGGTCCTAATAAACACTAGCGTTTACTGTTAAACTAATGATTATAAATGATTATGTTAGCATTACTCATACATAAAGGATGTCAAAATATGACACGACTCGTTAACATGACATGAAATTATAGGATTTAGTTCTTTCTTAAGCCACCTGTTTATTAGACGAGTGGAACCGACACAAAACAATTAATAAATGAATTGGGTATGAATAAAACCAATCAAAATAAATACACAACACTACTCTTTTATATACTGACTATACACGATTCATAATTGAAATGATCCCATATGACACGATTTGTTAGACACGAATTAATTAATGAAACAGGTATGAGTGAATTATTTTTTGAAACAAACCCACTAAGCCACGACACGAATCCGCCTCACCCAACACAATTGACAAATTTACTCATACATATATATACAAGGGTACTCCCCTGTAAAGTACTATTCTTTTACCATGATTAAAATGTAAGTGATTCAAAAGTTTACCGTAGCTAAATTGTAAGTAGGTGGGTAAAAAGTTTATTGTAGTTGAATAGAAAGTATGATTAAGATTGTATTGTGATTAAAAGATTAAAATATAAATAGACAGATTTATGGTGGTTAAAAGGATAAAATGTAAGTAGTAAGATAAATCATCAATTTAAACGATCTGAATTGTTGTTGTGCTTTATGCAAGCAGGATTCTCCATAGTGACACATACGATGGAGGCAGTAAGCTGCTCAATGGGATTTAACCCACATTTAAGAACCACATAAAAAGAACATATTGGCATATGACTGAGTGTAAATAAGGTGAGTCTCTATGAATGGCATATAACTTGGCCATCAATAAAGATTCAATTAATATCAATGTTTTTGACAGCTCTGATAACTTTGATACCACTTGTCTGTAGATGTGGAGTTCACAACAAAAAGACCTAATATACATGTTTGAAATCCAAATTCACCACAAATATTACATTTCATAATAATGAGTCCATCAAATGTAAGCCAGCCCATTTTCATTACACTCGCAAATCCAACACCTTCACCCCCACATGAAATACCACACTTGACAAGCCCTTGTCCAGTCTCTCCATTAATTCACCATTCTTTCTTGCTTCAATTTAGTCTCATTCTTTCATGTGTTACACCATGCCTTTTTTCTCTTATTTTTTGAACTGATTACACTTCATCCCACCCTTACAAGTCAATTTAATTCTTCCATCCTGAACTTTGGCATCTCACATTGTGCTTTTGCCCTGTATAGGATCCCCAGTAGACAACGACTACTCATCAGCGGAGGAAAAGAGGATTGCCACATGCATAGTCACCCATGAAGACCAACCTAATATTGTTGTCCTCCACTCACTTGCTCCTACTTGATAGTTATCTCCCTATGACTGACACCATCAACATCTGACCTTTTCTCAACATCCATCCATCATCAACAACTTGCCTTTTAGAAGAGCTCTCTTCAATTGGGAGTGCTGCTACTTAACCCTCACATGTGACTCCAATATTACTCTATTTATTGGTCCAAGGTTCATTTGTTCATTACAAAGTTTTTAGGATTTGGCAACATTGCCTTATATATCACCTCATAAAATCCTTTTACCTTCTTCTCTCACAATTTCTATGCAAATTTGTTTTCTTAGTTTTAATACCATCATAGCTATCACATACTTATACACATACTTGATTGCGCCCATCCTTAAAATTTAAACCACTTAACTTTCAATCTTTAAACTTTTGCCCTTTGTGCAATGAGTTCCCCATTTTCCCAAACCAAAAAAAAAAAAATTCAATCATGTTCGTAACTATAATCAAACACTAGCATACCTCCTCATCTTACTAATTCAGTTTGATTTTCTTTGACTTCCATATTGATTAATCATCTACTAACAAATCACTGAATACATAGGAAGTACAAATACGAATATGGGGGTCATATTCGATATGATACAGATACAGGTACAGGGATATGACAAAGTTAAAAAATATAGGACACAGGTATAACAAAGATACAACTATTAAAATAATATAATATATATTTTAAATAATAATAAAATTATAATATATTAAAAATCTATATAATAAAACAGAATGGAAGTTGAATCTTATCCCAGTCATATTTTCCCCCTCAAAACTATCACTAATCACTTACCTCACCTATCATCCTTTTGTCAGACTCAAACGTCAAATCGCAACACTCATTTCTATCACATGTTCAATAATTTATATATTTGCTCCTTAAAAACATCACATCACTCATTTTTATTATATATTTAATTATTTAATATTTAATTAATTTGTAGGTAATATATTTTAAAAAAATTTAATATAGTAGAATCTATTTTTTGAATGCTCAAATTTTATATTTTATCGTGCCTTCAGGCACAGGTTATGACTAGTAAAACATATATTATAACAACATTAATAATAAGACCTAACAAATATTAATTTTTTGATTAAAATTGAAATAAATTAAAATAAATATCTATCATTTTCATCAAACATCGTTGCATCCATTCACATTGATAGTATATAAGTTACATTACATAATAAAAATTATATTAAAAAAATAGAAATAACATGTCATCATTTAATGTCAACTTTTGTTTTTTTTTTAAATCTTTGTCGTGTCCTAACCATGTCCTAGATAGATGTATATTGGTCGTGTCTTAGTCGTGTCCGACTATGTTCACTATTCAGGACATTCTAACCGGGTTGAAAACGTGTTCAACAATGTCACGACACCACTCCAAAAAGTATCCGTACTTCCTAACTGGGTACTTTGGTTATCACAATACCCCCAACAAAATCTAAACAATCCAATTCTAACTGAATCTTGATCAAGTTTTTCCTTTTTTTTTTGGTTTCTTCTACTACTTTGCTTTTGACAAGCATCCCACTAATTACTATTAACATGTATTAAAAAAATGTCATTAATAGTTTGGTCCTTCTAAACCAAGAACACAGGGAGATGTGAACAGTGAATATTCCTAATCTCTCACAGTATAATGCACAAAGTGGTTGCCCTTATATTTGAATCCACATACTTCCGATTGCCAACATGAGGATTTCACCACTACACTAGGTAATGACCCAACTAGCTAGCATGCATAGACACCCCAAATGTGCACGTAAAGTGAGTGTACAGAACGCGAGAGACCCTTATATTACGTCATACTCATTTTTTCAAAAAGAATGCTGCTACTTCGTTTTTTCTTCATATCCCAGTATTGGTAACTAATGACATCCACCAGAGGTATCGGTATACGGAATCTTAAATTTCATATAGTGGTAAAACTGTTAGTCCACAGGGTAATGATGCTTAAAATCAAGAGCCCACCTTTGAAAACTAGATAAAAGGTAAAATGTTCATAAAAGGTACCAACAAACTGAATTGTTTAATGTTAGAAAGTACAACATGGACAGAGAAAGAAAGAGTTCCCTCCCTCCCCCCCCCCAAAAAAA
>CM042191.1:30975723-30999218 GCA_023539305.1 Ilex asprella
TAGTATATTCACTTGCTCAAATCGAGTAAGAAATGAATGAAAAAATAGGCTGCAAAGTGACCTTTTTGAAAATGTGAAAATAAAGGAAGTGCAATGTGGGATGTGACACTAATCCCACATTGGTTGAGAAAGAAGTTCAACATGGGCATATATAATCTAAGTTTGCTCTATGAGTTAGGCCCCAAGGAGTACCACAAATTTGTGAGCGGAGCGAGCGCCTACATGTTGTTGGTTCGACCACACACGCGCGCGCGCCGCCCGCCACAACCCGGCGGGGCCGGGGCTGGGCTCGGGTGTGGGTGTGGGTGTGGACTTGCCCGAAAGTTTAAGTCTGTTCATACAAGAATAATTATTCAAATATGTCTACTGGCTGTTAAAGGTTGTGTCTTTCGTATTTTTAGGTTACGTCTTTTAGTATGGTGACTGTCCGGAAAGTCACCAAAGTGTCTATAAATACACAGATTCATTTATCATTCTGCATACAACAAATTCATTCTCCACATTTAGAGAGTACACAACATAAGTTTAGTTCGTTGGACGGAGAGATTGGAGTGCTACTTCTGTCCGTGTAAATATCATTGTATCCTGGGAGGCAGACGCTTGTGATTCCATAAGCACTTTGTGTGGGGGCGAAATCTGTCTTAAGGACATAGTGTCAAACACTAATCTTGATCTAATTGAAGTTCAATCACAGTTCCTGGTCTGCAAAAAGGTCAGTGTTTATTTTATTTAGACAGTATAGTTACGTGTAACTGTGTGCTGTAACTCTTTCGTAAAAGCTTGTCACTGTTACTCTTTCGTCAAAGTTGTTTCTATGTAACTGTTTTGCATTTAATTATTACTGTTCTGTTTTATTTTAAGTTACATAATATCAGAAATATCAATAGGTGATTTTACTATTTTGGAACACCGCTTCCAACATATAAACTACAAGTGTGTGCAATTATAGTATAGAAACCAGAAAGAGGTGTCAATGAAATATGACTTAAATCCAGACAATGCTAGTGAAATTTATCCTGAATTATACAAACGATAGTTGACGTCAAATTATACTTTAGGATTTAATTATGAAATATTTGATTATTATAAGTTTTGTTAAGCTCAAAATTTATCAAGTAAAAAAAAATAAAATAAAAATGATAGAACTCTAGTTAATGATAATTTGATGATCAATCGTATTTTTGTTTGACGTATCGTTAATCGTTGTGATGTTGATTTTGGTGAAATACTGAAATTGTTTGACTCGTATGTAAAGTACACTTGGTGGTCTTGAGGAGTGAACATGCTTTAATTAAAATACATTGAGTGATGCCTAAGTTGTCGGAATTGACCGAGTATTCAACCATGATTAATTTGATTATTCAAAGGTTCGAGTTCATTGACACATTCAATATATTTATGCTCCGTAAATTATCCTATTAATTCTTGTGCCATTGATTGTTTATCGAATAATTGATTTATCATTGTTTTACTTTTGAACATTGTATATTATATTTTAAATTGCTTAATGAGCTTTTTTGAGATTACTCCCGTTTACCCTTATAGTTGCAGGCTAAACTCGATCGAAGTAAAAGTTTAATTGAGGATCGAGTAAATCGATGAATTGAAGTTTTTTCATTGATTGTAATTAAATTTGTTATCAAAGAATATTTATTCATTTTTTGGGACCTTAGAAAATCTGAAATTTGAAAGAAAGTGAAGTGTATAGAATCAATTAAAATTGAGTTTAAGTTTACATTTTAAGAAAAATGGTGTATTATTTGTGGAAGTTAAATTTTGTATTCTTGAAGTTATTAGTGATGAACCCAAATTTGACTGGGCCAAGCCCAACCAAAATAAACCGAGGAAGCCCAAATAGCCAAAATTGAAGCTGGGTCGACCCACGAGTCCAAAGGAACCAAGCGGTTTGCGTAAGGATCCTCAAAGGGGCGCCACCCAAGGAGGAGCCCAAGTGGGCGTCGCCTTGTGCTCTCCAAGTGGGCGTCGCCTTGTGCTCTCCAAGTAGGCGCCACCCATGCTGTCTCCAAGTGGGTGCCGCCCATGACGTTTTCCCTTGGTCATCTTCTCCCTTCGTCACTCCAATGCAAGTCTAGCCATGCTCAGACTCAAGACCAAGTGCAGTCCACTCAAACTCCAAGCTTAGACTCAAATCCAGCTCAAGGCTTTCCTTCGATAGAATAGGAGCACGTGGGAGAGAATGATGAGATAGAGATCTATTCCTATCAAAAGTGTGCCTACCAAAGAGGTCTATACTCCTACCAAAAGTGTGCTCATTGTCTCACCCTACCTGTATAATGTAAGCCCTTTCAACATTGAGGGCACGCCTCCAAATCCCATACACACACCTCTCTATCTCTCTCTCTCTCTCTATAATCATTGTAACTCTCCGGATTACCCACATTCATCAATAAAGAACACCATGTCACCGCTGTCATTCCAAAGAGTGGACATAGGTCATTTGAGACCGAACCACTATAAATCTCCGTGTTATTCTATTATTTCCTGCTATTTTATTAATTGTTTGTTTACTGTTCATTGACTGCGACTATTCGAATACCTGACTGTTGATCTTGCACGAAAATAATTTTATACATCATCAATTAGTGTTATACTTTGGTATTAGGACTTATTCATTGTGGAGGTTATTAGTACTCTGAATATTATGAAATAGATTGTGGGATATTGCATAAAATCCGATCCAAAACCAGATCTGTTGAATGGCTTGCATGCAGCAACTAGGATGAGCACTTGCCCCATCCACTTGTGGATCATTTTTTATGAAGACCCCATAATGTTATTCAATGTACTACATTTGTTCCCCCTAATTTTTTTTAAAAATGTTCATATGGGTACTAGTCATTTTTCCCTTGTAAATTATTGGTCCATTAGCCTCTTAAAACAAATATTTTATTTTTAGATTGAGTTAATTAGATGTAAATATCATGATCTATTTATATATATTAAAAAATACAATAATTCTCTTTTATTTATTACAATGCTTTTTATTTTTTAAAAACAATTGTGCAGTTGTCATTTATTATTTTCCAGTTTTTTTGTAGTCTGTACTTAATAAAACACGATTGGATGCAAAAGTTACATGTTATAACCCAAAATTATTTTATGCTATTTGAAACATGCAATTTCTCAATAAGATCGAGAATGATCTCAACTATCTTTTGCAACTATATAAAAAATAATTTTACTACAGAATATATGATTGTGCGCATTGATAGGAAATTAGTGAGGAATCTAACTTACAATTAATCAATTACAAAAAATCTTAGGGATTTTAAAGAATGTTCTATTTCACTATAATAAATGATTGAGTTAAAATATACTAAGAAAAAATTATTTTGTGTCTTTTGTTCAGATTTTGTTTAAGCAAAATAAAAAACTAATTTTACTATTTTTGTAATTTTGTTTCGAATTTTAGTCTATTTTGTTATTTCAGGGCTGACCCTATTGTAAGGCCAGCAAAGCTCAGGTTTTAGGCCTCACATTTTAACAGGGCCCACAATTTATAATTATGATAACTAATCCAAAATAAAAATTCAATTTTATAAAAATTGAAGTCCAACAAAAAGTTAAAAGTTAGATTTAAATTAGATAGTTTGGGCTTATTTCTTCAGCCCATGTACCCAAAAAATTATTAAAAAAATATATATTTATAAAAGTGATGTATAGTTGTTAGAGATATTTTTATATCACACTTCTCAACATATTCTTCTAACCTCTCACTCATCTTTCTCTTTCTCTCTCCTCTTTCCACATTAAAATAATCTGGAAAGGCCAAAAGGCAAAACAGACCTCCCCCTCTTTCTCTCTCTCGCTAGCCAACAAAGGCTGGGGACCTTTCTTTTCCCTTTCTCTGCGGTAAAATAATCTAGAAAGACCAAGAGCCAAAACATATCCCCTTCTCTTTCTCTCGCTAGCCAACAAAGAGTTGGGGACCCTTCTCGCTCCTCGCTCCATGGTAAAATATATCTCTATGATAAGGAATTCACTTTGGTATTATTTTTTGTTGGCTAAGGAGTTGTTTTGGCTTCTGCTACTGTGATAATCGAATTTTGCAGGAAAATAAAAAATAACAATAAATTAGGTGTTATTATTCTATGCTTTGAATTTTTTATTTAAAGTTCTTATTATATTTTTTTTAAATATAGATTGTGTCTGATTATTTCATTATTTGTGATTGTTGAATTAATATCTGATAGTATGAGAAGTATAAAACAACCGGGTGGATATGAAAAGCTCAAAAAAAAAAAGATGAATTAACGGAATCTCAAAAAAGATCTTTTGATAAATTTGTTACTAGTAACAAAAAAATGTAACAAAAAATATAGGTGAAAATTTAGTTAATGAACTAATAATTACTCCCAATGAATTAGAAGATGATAATATAATACAACAAAAAGATACTAATGAAAATATGCACAATTCTAGTCAAACATGTAATATGACAATAAATGATGAAGAATAAACAAAAAAATTAGACCCAAAAAATCTTAATGAAACAAGTAATTATAATGCTATGAATATTTATGATCCAAGTCAATGAAATGATATAGATACAAAACTAAGAGACTTATTAGAAATAATGATTTTGATTTTCCTAAAGACAAGCGTTCTAGACATTTTTTCACTATACACTTTATTCGTAAATTAGCAAATGGGGAGACGCATGATAGAAGATTACTAGTATATTCAAAAGATTTGGATAGAGTATTTTATTTTTGTTGTAAGTTGTTTGATAAGAATCATAGTACAAGTAAGCTAGCTAATGAAGGGACTAAAGATTGAACAAATCTTAGTGTTAAACTTAAAATCCATGAAACATCTAATGAACATATTACTAATATGAATACTTGGGATGATTTAGAAACAAGATTGTTAAAAATTAAAACAATTGATAAACCATTCAAGAAACAAATTAATAGAGAGAAAGAATATTGGGAAAACGTATTAGTGAGAATTATTGCGGTTGTAAAAAATCCTGGTAAAAATAATTTAGCATTTCGGGAAAAAAATGAAAACATATATCAAGAAAATAATGAAAATTTTTGAAGTATAATTGAAATGATAGCAACATTTGATCCAATAATCCAAGAACACATCTGACGCATTCAACATGATGAAATTCATAACCATTATCATGGACATAAGATACAAAATGAATTGATAAGTTTGTTAGAAAATAAAATTAGAAATTATATTATTAAGAAAATTAAAGAAGTAAAATATTATGCAATTATACTGAATTGTACTCCGGATGTAAGTCATCAAGAACAAATGTCTCTCATATTACGTTGTGTAGATATCTCAACAAGTCCAATAAAAATAGAAGAACACTTTTTAAAATTTCTCAAAGTAAATAAAACAAGTGGAAAAGGTATTTTTGAAAAAATCATTGATACAATAACAAATCTCGAACTTGATATTAATGATATACAAAGAGAGGAGTATGATAATGAATCTAATATGAAAGAAAAATATCAAGAGGTACAAAAAAAAATTTAGATATAAATCCTAGAGCATTTTACACGGCACGTGATTGTCTTAATCTAAAGCTAGTACTTTGCTACACGGCTAACTCTTGTCCCAAGATACGTCATTTTTTGGAGTAGTACAACACATATATTCAATATTTGCTTCTTCTACAAAATGATGAAAAATTTTACAAGAGAAGGTACCGGGTTTAACTCTTAAATCATTGTCAAAAACATGTTGGGAAAGTCGAATTGAAAATGTTAAAACAATTAAATTTTAAGCTCCAAATATAAGAGATGCATTATTACAATTAGGAGAAACTAGTGAAATCTTAAAACAAGAAGTAAAGCTAATTGTTTAGCAACATATGAGATCGAAAATTTTGAGTTCTTATTGGGCTAGACTATTTGGTATGATATTTTATTTTTCGTCAACTTAGTTAGTAAACATTTACAATCAAAAGACATGCATATTGATGTTGGTACAAACCAATTAAAATGTCTCATTTATTTTTTTTTAAAAAAATATAGAGAAAATGAATTTACAAATTCTACAATTTCACCTAAAGATATTGCAATTGAAATGAGAATAGATTCTACATTTTGTTAAAAAACGTACAATTTGTAAGAAGAAACAATTTGATAAGAGTGTTGATGACGAAGTAACAAAATCTGTTGAAAAATCTTTTAGAACTAATTATTTTATATACATAGTAGATCAAGTTATTTCTTCGTTAATTAGTAGATTTGAATAATTTCAAATATATGAAAATATATTTGATTTTTTATTTAATTTAAAAAAATTAAAATCATTAGGAAATGATAGTTTAAAAAACTATTATCTTGAGCTTGATTTTTTTTAAACATGATGATTTTTTTTAAACATGATAGTTTTTCATTTATTTTTAGAACTAAACATTCTAAAGAAAATTTTACCTACGGAAGAAAGTACTCCAATTGAAATATTAAGTTATATAAAATGATTAGATTTTTTTCTGAATACATGCATAACTTATAAAATATTATTGATAATTCATGTAATTGTTGATTTTGCAGAAAAAAATTTTCAAAATTAAAATTGATAAAATCTTATTGAAGATCAATTATGTCATAAGAAAGATTAAATGGGTTAGTAATATTGTCATAAGAAAGATTATGACATTAAAACTTGAATATAAAACCTTAATTAATATTTTTGCAAATCAAAAAGCAAGAAGAATAAATTTTAAGTAAAATATTATTTTAAAAATAAAATACATTTTTTAAGTAGCAGCATTAGGCCCCAAAATGTCAAGGTCCGTCCATGCGTTATTCTTGTACTCAATTTTCTTTCGGCATCAATTTGTGAATTATTTCCGTCCCCTTCATCTTAAAGTAGGTGATATGTCATTTTGGCAGAGAAAAGGATGGGCTGGTTTCATTATAAGAGATTGAGGAAGACTGGGTGGAGGTCGGGTAAGGTGGTGGAGATTATGGAAAATATAACCCTTCTTTGTAAGAAGGCTATGGCTAGGACTGTTAAACAAACTGAACTACTCAAGTTCAGCTCGAGTTTGACTCATTTTTTGCTCATTCAAGTTTGACTCGTTTTTTAAATGAGTTGAAAGTAAACAATTTTGTAGGCTCGTTTGGAAAACAAGCCCAACATATTTTGTTCGAACTCAACAATCTCGACTTGTTTATGTACAAATATCCGGTTTCCATAATTTCATGTTTTTTTTACTTCGCAATAATTCGGGATTTAATCCAATAGAGATAATAAATTTGTCGTTGCAGGTGACTTAATTGTGTTTTCAACATAGATGCATTTCGTTTTAGAAGGCTCAGTTAAGAAAAGAAGTTTTTTAGGCTTTGCTCGAATTCATTCGAGATCGTTCAACTATTAGCCCTAGCTGTCACATCTTTAATGAAGGAGACATGTGCTTTGGACTCCTTTTTTGTAATTTGTGATGAAATAGTTGTTTAGGCAGTGCCAAGCAATTGAAAAGTGTTGATAATTGTATACAAGCGTAGGATCAAAGACATATTTTATTTGTTTTAATCTTAAAAAAATTGTTTAAGGATGTTCCATGTACTTTAGAATCCGAAAATCAATGTTTTTTCTTTAATTGCTCGAGGAGTTTGATATTGTTACATAGGACGAATCAACACCAAGCGATCCACGACACAAAAGCCTTACAATTGTTATGTAGGGAGAGAAAAGAGAGTAGGAGAGTTTTAACGTCAGATTAATTATCAGTAATGTCTAATCTATTGGATTGTCTTGGGTTTATATAGACAACCAATGAGTGGCATTAAGAGACACATCCTATAAGGACATGTCTGTTAATATTTAACAAACATGTATTTTAGATGGTAAATGACACCTTTAAAAGACATGACCCTTTGAGCATTCTTTAATTTGGGTCGACCTACCATGGCTGCCCCGGTTCGGGTCCATGACTCAACCAATATCTAACATCTCCCACTTGCATATGGTATGTATGACACTGTTATCTCTCTCAATTCATTATATACATTAACATCAATTCATACAGGCTAATGGGTCGTGCGACCGCTGGGCACACTTGCAATTTGAGAGCTCTACACTAGAAACTCTATAGAGCCAACATAGAACCATCAACCTTAAAAAAAATAAAATAGTGTCTCAAGTACTCTAGACCTATTCAGATACACTGGTTCAAGCATCTCTAATCTCTCACAATATAAGAGCATGCTTAACCCCTCGAAGCTTTGACTCATACATTCACACTTTGTCATTATCTAAGCGCCCAAAGTTGTCGACAGTGTTTCAAATGGTCTTTCTTTTGCCCTCATGTTACTTAGTTCAAAATTAACTGCTTTCTTAGCAATGTACCAGAAGGCCGAATCACTCACGGTCGTAAGTAACATGCCAAAGTATCAGAGTATTAATTCTTTCACTTTATGGTATAGTCAAAAGTCAGAGAGTACATAGAATGTTTGGTTATACAAGATTAACTAGTCATGTAAAAATGACTTGGAGGGCTCACACAATGAGGAAGCAAGGATCCATTCCTTCACCTCCTTAATTGCCTCCAAGAACATGTAGTATGAAATACATGCTACAGTGGAGTGTCTCGATCCGAATGAAAGCATATGCCATACTCAGACACTTTATAAATCTTAGTCTAGTCGCTCTACAAGCATCTAACCCAAGTTCTCCATTTGCTCGCCTTCCAAAGGCGCCAAATTAAGATCTCACATTTGACTAATCAACAAACACAGACATAATGGACATGGAGTTGTATCTATCATCGATCCTCAAATGTTAGATCTCATTCTATATACACAATAGAGCGATACTATATGCTAGACTATCTCATCTTTGCTTGCCATCTCAAGCACAAAAGGCAATTGCTTGTGTGAGTGAGCCAATCATGCTCACTAAACATAATTAATGTGTTTGCTTCCTCAAATACGAAGGTAATCAAGCAATATAACATTTAATTGCAAATAAAATCATGTATTAATACTCCAAAAATTGTCAATACAAATGATTGTGTGATCCATACAAGCTCTAGTGCATAATCAATGCCTACGAAGTCTTAGAGTTCTAACATGAGTCATATACACATCTCTAGTTATAGGCTTAGTTAGAGGGTCCAAAATATATTTTATCTACTATAAACATTTTCTGTTGGAGCATATTTTTGCCTTTGAATAACTAAATTTTAGCTATTTTGGAGTTTTAACTATTCTCTTAGAGATGCTCTAATAGGTTTTCATAATCACGATTAGTAACTTGAATAAAAAATACATCACAATATGAGCAATCCTATAGGAACTAATCTAATTCACCACGGTGATTGAGTTTTTTGTGAGTTTGGCCTAGTTTCAATCATGATGCGTTTGCTAATCAATTGACAATTTTCTTAAAAAAATGATTAAAATTGCAAGTATAACAACATTGCCCTAGTTCTTTTGTCTTCAATAATAGTTGATCAACTTTTATGGTCCCAATATTCTTCAAGAGGTCATGGTATCAATCCTTGCTAAAGGCAATACTTCTTTTGGGCTCTCTTTGATCTCCTATGAACTTGATTTTGCTTTCTCTTGAATTATTGAATTTCTTGCATTGTCCTTTCAATTATGTTGATTATTTCATGTTGTCCTAATTGCAAATATCTATTATATTCTTAAACAAAAATTATTGACATGTCGAGATAAAGTTAAAATAATTACATAGTTCAAAGAGCAAAATGAAATAAGTCTCTCTTAAACATGTAACAGAGGTTTGAGTTTTTTTGGCTGTCGGTATAATTTTTTAAACTTATTTGAGCAAAAATATATGAACAGTTATTTATTCTGTTAAGTTTAATTTTAATAAAACATATTATGTTTAGGTACAAAATTCAAATAAAATCAAAATTGTTTTACCTAAATACCATCTCTTAAATTATACATTTTTGATTGACAGTTATATATCTAATCAAATATGTAAATATTTCATTACACTCTCTCACTATCTCTCCGCTATTTTCTCTTCATTTCTCTCTCTCCCCCTCTCTTTCCCCATTACTTTCCCCATCTCTCACATATTTTTTGTCTATATCTATCATTGATAATTTATTTTCTTTTCAAATATGTAAAAATTTGATTTATTTTTTCATCTTTCTCCCCCTATTTTTTGTAACCATATCTCTCTCTCCCTATTTTTTTCTTTCTCTATTTATATGAACATTACAATAACACAATTACACTAATCAGTTACACTAATAAGTAACAATTGTCTTATAATATACCAAAAAATTACTTATGCATTCTAATAAATCAAACAGTTATACTAAATAATTACACAAATTTATAACACCAACTCAATTTGTCATTCAGTTATTTACATAAACTAAATAGCTACATTATTTAGTATCGTGATATCGTTATACTAATAATATATATCAAATTTAGTATAATGGTAAAGTCTTTTGTGTAATAATAAACTAAATTTGGTGTATATAATCAGTGTAACCATGCCATGATACTAAATGGTGTAACTCTTTGATTTATGTAAATAATAAAATGACAAATTTGGTTAGTGTTATAATTTTGTTTAATTGTTTAGTGTAACTATTTGGTTTATTAGAACACATGAGCAACTGTTTAATGTATTATATGGTAATTGTAACTAATTAGTGTATCTGATTAGTGTAATTGTGTTATATAACTTTGATATAAGGAGAGAGAAAAAGAGAGAGAATGGGGAAATAAGGGGAGAGGGGGTAAGAGGGATGAAAAAATTAAATCAAATCTTTATATATTTAAAAAAAATTATCAATATGAGAGAAAGAGAGAGAGAAAAATAGATAGAGAGAAAATAGGAAAGAGAGAGTGAAAGAGTAATGGAGAGAGAGAAAGAGATAGAGCAATAGAGTAATAAATACCCATTTAGTTTTGTTTAAAAAAAATGCATTCAGGATCAAATAAGTTTCCTTAATGTAATTTAGTTCAAATATGTCTAAATTTTTGTACCGGCTTCCAAATTACTCTTTTGATTTTAGAGGAAAAGAAGTTTGGTCCATTTGGATTCAGGCTTATTGGGCGATTTTTCCTTCAACTTTTTGGGTAAAAATAGTTTTTATCAGCACCAAGAAAAAGTTGAAAAATAGAGCTTATCCAACGACTTCAAAGGAAAAGTCCATTTTTTCGAAAACACTCCAAATGATTCCAAAAAAATTTTAACTCTGATTTTTTCATTTTACTTTTCAAAGCTCTGTTTTCCACCAAAAAAAAAAACAGTTCCAAATGTACCCAATATTTTGGTGAGATGAGCAGAGTTTCTAATGAGGAGCCAACAAATTACAACATAATGGCAACTCACTTCCACTATGCAAGTATGGTCTACACACTCAATTTTGGAAAGAGGGAAAAAACAAAAATCAAATTTATGTGAAAAGTAGGGTTATGGTTTAATATAGTAACATCTTGATAAAATGGTGTCGGTTTGATTGTTTTAAAATATTAGGATGGATTATAACCCTGATATAATCGTGACTTCACTAAACAAAACCGTAAGATTATATTAATATGATATTGAACTCGTTGCCGAAAAACATTTCTTATTTTACAAATCCAAAGACTAGTCTTTGTGCTGATTAAAAAAAGTGGCCACTCTTTTGACCAAAGCCACAGCACTTTCACTAGTAGGATTATACAAATGAAAAACATGGTTCTCTCCCTTGGTCTCCATAATCTCAACCTTTCCTTTCCACCCACTTTTGTCCAATACCTCATAATAATACCAACCCCTATCTCTCAACAGATCTTCCTCAGCAACACAAATCAGCACCTTACTACATCCTAGGTTTGGAAGATCCGGGTTTTTAGCCGGGTTCAACATCGGGTCATCTGACCCAACAGTCGATGGGTTCACAAACCGCCACAAGCGATCCACGAATGCTTTGTCGGGGTAATTTGTTTCAGCATCTTCATTACCAATTGGTTCTTCGCCCCAAAAGAATGGATGGTTTAAAACCAATCCAAGAATATTGATACCGTCAACTTTTTCTGACCCTACCCGGATGGCCATGTTATGTGCTATATTTCCACCCGAACTATCTCCACCAAAAAACACACGTTGAAAATCAACATGGTCCTTCAGCCATGGCTCCTGGCCGTCTCCTTTGAAATGGGAAACAACCCACTTAATTGCAACCCATGAATCTTCATAGCCAACTGGGAGAGGGTGCTCCGGGGCTAACCTGTTAGTAATAATTTAGGATGTTTCAATTGAGTCATGTTTTGTGGTATTTGTATCGCATTTCTAATACTGAAAAATTCAATAAAAAAAAATACTGAAAAATTAGTTGATTCTAAATCATTCATGCAAGATTTTCTTCAATAAAGATAGATTACACGTAGACCACCTTAGTTACACATTACCCCCAAACACAAAAGTCTATTATTATTTTTTTATTCAATTGTCAGAGGTGTTCGAACTAATTTACGTGCACCTCCGCTTATCCCCTTCTGGTCTGGTCAATGATATAGTTCATCCATGTTAGGACTTGGATATTCATTAACGATAAATTCCTTATAGATTGACTCTATAAAGTTACCAACATTCGAACTCAGGGCGTATGATTTTACAACTCGTCTATGTTACCAATTGAACTACTCTTTGAAATTAAGATTTTTATATTTTGAAAGAAGATATCCGTGCAGTGAAACAAAATCAGAGAGTTTAGAAAATAGAGGGTAATAATAATTGATTAGCGTGAAACTAATAATTATAATTAAAAATAAAATTTGAAGTTCGTGATAGTTAAAGGAATAATCATCATAGAAATTAAAATTAGGGGAGTCAATATGCAATTTGTCCAATAAAAAGTCTAACTTTTTTTTTAAGGATGTTATTACATTAGTAATGCCTACACGAACGTACTAAATTTTATTTTTTTGAAAAACATACTAACGTACTATATTTAAAATTCAAATTTATTAATTAGTATCTGAACTTTGACTTCGTTTTTAATTTAGTCCTTAAACTTTCAATTGTTCTAATTTAGTTCCTCAACTAAGTCTTTTTCATCAATTTTTACTATTATATTAAATGAAAACATATGATCTAACGGTAGAAATTAATCAAATCAGACTAGTCAATATTTGATCTAACAATAAAAATAAACAAAAGAATTTAGTTGAAACAAAAGTTATAATTGAGAGACTAAATTAAAATAATTGAAAGTTCAAAGACTAATTTAAGACCAAAAAGAAAATTCAAGGACCCAGTAATACTATTTAGACCTAAAATTTTGATCTAAATTATGAGCAATGCTACATATCTCAAATTTGTATCTCAAATTTGCATCCCAAATCATTGGGAACCATTAGATGAATAGGTCCTACCAACTTTTTTTATTGGGACCCTCTCATCCGATGGTTCCCATTAATTTAAGATATACTTTTGAGATATAAATTTGAGATCCAAAATATTACTCCTAAATTATTGATATAATAATGTCGTTCACCAAGTTCCAATACTTGAAGTCCCCACAAACAATTCAAAATTATAGTAAATTATGTCAGCAAATTAGATCTCGATAGCATTGCTAATGCGTAAAATTAACTCACTTACCTATAATCGACAGAAACCACGACAACGTTTGCTTGTGAAACAAGGGCATTGAGATGAGTAGCGTATGTCTTGGAGAAAGGGTTTTGGACCATAAAGCCACCGCCATGAAAGTAAACTAGGACAGGAAGTTTGTGGTGTTGGTCGGCGTTAGCCGGCAGGTAAAGCCTAGCGCCGACACCAATTTCCGGCGCAATCTCGACGTCTTTTGATTGAACTCCGGTGATGGGATCCACTGATGCAGGGACGACGTCGTTGCCCTCCAATCTTTCGATTCGACCATCTTTGTAAACTCGCATGAGATGAAGGAAATCATGGAGAATTTCGGTTGTATTTGAATCCATTGCAGAGAAAATGAAGAGAGAGAATGAGGGATGTTGAAGGAGGCAGAGGTGTTCTTAGAGATTTATTTGGCGTCAACGGCAGTACTTGGACGACTGACTTAG
Organism: Ilex asprella; assembly: GCA_023539305.1. Classification (NCBI taxonomy): domain Eukaryota; kingdom Viridiplantae; phylum Streptophyta; class Magnoliopsida; order Aquifoliales; family Aquifoliaceae; genus Ilex; species Ilex asprella. Next base: position 30,989,745 of record CM042191.1, read on the forward strand.
CATTTTCTATATTCTCTACTTATTGACGAATAATTTGGTTACTGAAAAATAATTTTTTGAAATAGTATTTTTATTTTTTATTTAATAAAAAAATAATATGGTTAAATTTATTTTATTTTACTATTTTATAATTTTTAATGAATAATTATAAACCATGCAAATTTAGATAAATGGCTTGTAATGAGTTTCCATATGTACCGTAATTTTAGCCCTCCACTTGTCAGATCATGTTATTTTGAGTTTATATCATCTTCTATTTATCAATCAAAGTATAACTAAAATCTCCAATTTATAAATATTCATATACAATTATATTAATAATGAAAAAATAAATATTAAAAAATATTAGTAATCTTTATCATAAAATTAATATTATTAAAATTTTCATATTTGACAACAACGTATTACATTAATTATTCTCTACCTCACTGCACAATTTTTTGGGTTCGTGTTGGTTTCTACATATTCTTAAGCCCGGTCCCGATCCTGTTTTAGTTTTTCATTTTTATTTTGATTTTTAGAGTGGACAAGAAAAAAAAATTTGTTTGATAATCGATTTTTTTTTTCTGCCACCGTTTTATAAACTATGGACGATTTTGAAAAATCAAAAAATAATTTTTTTGTTTTTTATTTTTGAAAAACAAAAAACGAAAACATTATCAAACGGTGCCAAACTCGTGTTCAGTTTTTAATTTTTTATTTAAAATCTTTGTCCAAGATTTAATACGTGCACATCGCCATGACATAATTATATTTTTTATTTTGTTAAATAAACAAATGAATCTGACCTCGTGATGCAACTGTACAGTACAGGCGGCTGTTATGGATCTAACGTGCAATTATTTAAAGGATGGGGTTATTTTCGCCTCATAAATCTTTATTTTTATTTTATTTAATTTTTTTATTATCAAATTATTAAGCTTACCTCTTCTATATCTACCCCACTAGTAACTAAATTCATTTCATGTTACATACATCTATTTTAATGAGTAAACCTATTTTATATTTTGTAATATTTAGGCTCAAATAAAATTTTAATTAGCTCAAAGTTTAATACTTAAAAAAATATAATTTTTAATCGATTCGAATTTTAATACGTAAAAAATAAAATTTAATTAGTTCGAATCGAATTTTAATCAACCTGAATTTTAATAGGTAAAAAAATTTAAAAAATAAAAGAGGTCTCATTGAAGATATGTTTACTTAAAGGGGGTGTGAATGAAGTTTATCTTCAAATATATGATGAATAATTTAGTAAAATTGTATTCTAGTTAACATTTTTAATCTGACAAGGAGTGTTAGTGAGGATTCAAAAAATTGAGGAAATGTCTTTGAAGATATAATAAAATAGAGGTGGTGTGTTTAAAATTTTCCCTAAAAGCTATTATTGGTATGAGAGTTTGTTGGTAACCAAAAATTAAATGTGTGTAAGCGTGTTTTTGTGTATATTTATACGTGAAAGATTGTATATTTTGTGATTAAATTTATAATTATATCGTCTCATTTGGGGTTGAATGGTGATAGTTGTGATAAATTTATAAGTTTTATAAATGAACAATATTTGATTGATTTTATTTATTACTTAAAAATTATGAATTTAATTGTTTTATGTTAGTATTTTTTGTTTGAGGTATTTATAACATGAGAATATGATAGATCGGAAATATGGTGGTTGTGTTATTGAATTGATTGGCACTAGAGGTGATAAATTCGTGAGTATTATAAATGAGTAATATTTTATTTATTATTTAAAGATTATAAAATTTAATGAGTTATATTAGTATTTATTTATTTTTTCTCTAGAGGCATTTGTATATATGGTGTTATTTTAGAGAGTTTTTATATATTTTTATGATAATTCCATTAATATGAAGAATATGGTAGACAATATATTTTAAGCCATTTTACAAAAAAAATGGTATGAATATTTTTAGAAGATAATTGTATGTCTTCAAGTAGGGGCAATGATTAATAATAAAAAAAAGGAAAAATGGGTGAGAATTAATTTAAAAAAATTATATTTGGTTAAAAATTAGGTGCTAATTGATTTGCCACTTGGCACCTGATTGTTGAATAGTACATTACACAATTGTTTGTTTCAAAGCCAAATTATTTGATAGAAGCCGAAGAGTATCATATCATTCAATATATAGATCCAATACGTCGGTGTCAATTCAGCACTGACCCAAAAAAATAAAATATTTATCATATCATTCAAAATATTGATCCAATAATTTTTTGGGTCAACAATGGAGGGACTACCATTCAATTCATTCCATTAATATTTATTTTTATTAAATTAATATTTATTTTTATAAAATTAACATTCAATTTTATCAAAACCACATTAAACTTTGTCAAATTAGCTACCAAATTAAAAGTGAATTTGATCTAATTAACACCAAATTAATACAAGATTTTACCAAATTAACGTGATATTGATCTTCAATTTTATAAAATTATCATTTTATTTTAGAAAAATAATATTCAATCTCATCAAATTGATATTCAATTTTATAAAATTAACACCAACTCAATATTCAATTTTATCAAATAATTCCAAATTAACATCATTTTGTTGATTGAATTTTAAATTAATATTAAATTTCATCAAATCAAAGCCAAATGGTCATTCAATTTTATAAAATTCACATTTATTTTTTTGAATTTAATATTTAGTTTTATCAAATTAATATTTTTTAAAAAAAATTAACACCAAATTAACATTTTATTTAATACATTTTTTATAGGAAACATTATGTTTAATCCAATTAGTATTTAATTTAATTAGATTAATATTAAAAGGATGTTTACTATTACTTTAAACTTATTTATATGGCCTAGGGTAAATTTGACAATTCATAAGAGAATAAATCATTACATCACACTAGAGATAGTTTGTGAAACGTGTATATTATATAAACTATAAGAATATGCAACGATCTTATAGAAATTAGAGGGGGTTGTCATTGAAACATGACTTAAATCCAAGGGATGTTAGTAAAATTTATCTTAAATTATACTAACGATATTTGAGGCCAAATTATACGTTAAGGTTTAATTATAGAATATTTGATTATTATAAATTTTATTAAGATCAAAATTTAACGAGTAAAAATAATAATAATAATGATAGAGGTCTAGTTGATAATTATGTGGATGGAGTGATGGCGGCGGCTTGGGATGGGTATGAATGGATGACTAATGAATGAAAGAAGAGTGGAGGTGTCATTTGGAGGAGGATGAGTAGGCATTAAAGTCTTTTGTATGTGTTTGTTTTAGAATTAGGCAACGTGTACAATTGGACGGGGTTTTTTTTTTAAAAGGCATATGCCCTAGAGTTGTGTTTTTGGTCCCCAGTCATCCTAAAGTTGGTGATATGTCATTTTGGCAGAGAAAAAGATGGGTTGAGACTTGGTAGAGGTGGTTGGTTTCATTGTGAGAGGTTGATGAAGAGTGGTTGGAGGTAGGGGTGTTCACTTTACCCTACGGGTAGGAAATATGTTCTTTCGTATTCTTACCCGATATTTTGCGGAAGAATTTTTTCTTGGCCTACCCTACCCGACAGTTTTAGTATTTCTACCCGCCTTCCTACCCGATTAATCGGGTAGGAAGTCGGGTAAGAAGACGGATAAATACTTTTGTAACTATTATTTTTTAGATCATTTTAACAATTTAATTAAATAACATTCATAAATTTAACAACACAATAAATCAATAACCTTAAAATAAAAAACAACTATAACAACAATTATAATAAAATACAAGAAAGTATGAACATCAATCCACCATAATTGTTCCACAAATATAATAATAATTAATTTAAGTTTTAACAATATAAAATACAAAATTAATGCGGGTAGGGTAGGGTAGGTATGCGGAAATAGATGGCTATTTCGCATTCTTACCCGATTTAATCAGAAGAACAAAAACTCTTCCGCATTCCTACCCGATTTTTGCGGCTAACCGATTTTTAGGATAGGGTAGAATCGAGTAGGGTAGAAACTTGCAGTTAGTCGAAAATTTAAACACCCCTAGTTGGAGGTGGGGTCGGGGGTGGAGATTATGGAGACACAACCCCCTTCTTTGTAAGAAGGGTGTGGCATCTTCAAAGAATGAGAGGTGTGCTTTGGACTCCTTTTTAGGTAAATTTGTGATGAAATGTTGTTTGGGCAGTGCCAAGCAATTGAAAAGTTATGGCAGAGTTGGTGTGGCTTACTATTTTTTCCTTGAATTTTAATAAAAAGGGTCTATCAAAAAAAAAAAGAAAAAAGAAGGAGAATCTCTGTCACGTAAGGTTACATTGGACCCATTTGAGTAAATCTGAATTGGACACACTTTAGGTAAAAAGTTATGGTTTAAAAAATATCGCCAAAATATCAAGAGTTAAAAAGTTCCCTTAAAATTGTTTGTAGTGTTTTTTAAAAAGTTGAAAAATTCGTATAGAATGCTTGCTAGCTTTTTTTGACTTTTTAGTGTCAAAATAAAAAAAATTATTACATGCATGTAAAAATTATGCACAATAATTCTTAAAATATGAATTTTAATATTTTTTATGTCATTAATAATATTTTATAAAAATAATAAACTAAAAATTATGTGAGATCCACGACAAAACTCTTAAAAGTAAAAAAAAAATCTAAAATCAATTTCTTGAATCAGCCTAAATAAGTTTTTTGGGTTCAAAAAATTGCTGCATAAGCTAATAAAAAAGTAAAGGTTTACGCGATCCAAGAACTTCCATAATATTGCAAATGGACCTGACTTATTTTACTTCAGAACCCTTAAAAAATTATCTATTTATTTATTGTTGTTCTACATGTCTGTTTTATCAAGGGATTCCTATAGTAGCATCTCACTCTGTCTTTGATAATCTTTTTCTTGTGCATCTTCCAAGCTTATATTATAAGCAAGAAAGGCTAATGACATTTTACACCACAGAAAATCTTCAAATTCTCATTTACATCCTAAAAATTAAGATATTATATTTCACCCTAAATTAAATAAAAATGTTGTAATTTGGTTTAATTTAGTAGATATGAGTAAAACATTTTCCTGTAAAATACTTAAAAAGGAGGAGTGACAAATAATTGTGTATAGTAATAGGTCACAACTATTTTTTGATGTGGTCAAAGTTTTCAAATCAAAGTTTTGGTGAGAAGCTACGATTTAAACAAAGAATCTTATTAAAATTTAAATCAAAGTTTTTATATCATATTCCTTCGGATAAAAAAAGATCAAAATTTATTCTGACTCTAAAGTTTGGCAAACCCATTCATAAACAACTGTAATATTTTATTTTTTTAATAATCCCAACTGATATGTGACAAGATTATAATATCATAAAAATACTCGAAAGTTATAATTAAATAGTGATTTATTGTAATTTATTTGGTATGAAGTTACCATTAAAAAATGTCAGTTAGAATTTAAATGGGACAAGTTAGATTATATGATAATTGTCAACTTTTAAGTGATCAATTTAATTTGAGTTAATTTTATCACCATGTTTCTTAAATGTAGACTACAATGTGAAGATAGTGATTATAATTTATGTTATGAATTACTTTTAGTAATATATCGTATTTTTTTATTAGATAAATATATATTTCATAAATAATTTCAAAATAAAGAATGGAAGGATAAAAGTAGAAAATAATTTATTTTCAATTGTTAGCTGGATGTTGTTATCAAATAATCTCGCTCTTTTCAGTACTTAAATTTCAGTGGATACCAAATAATCTATGAATTATAAATTCAGTATTTAACACTTAAAATTCAACATTCAATTTTCAATTTCAACTTTCAATTTTATCAAACACTATTGAACATCGATTTTTTAAAGTAAAAGAATGTTATTTACGTTAAACATGTATTGATATTGTTTAAACAACAAAAGAGGTACAATCTAGAAAATAGTTCAATGCTTCCATCCAAAACCTAGGCTTTGTCTTGATTCAAAAAGGAGGCAACTCTCTTGAGCATAGCCAAAGCATTTTCACAACTGGGTTTAAAGAAATGAAAAGCATGGTTCTCTCCCTTGGCCTCCATGACCTCAACATTTCCTTTCCATCCACTTTTGGCCAATACCTCCTTGTAATACCAACCCCTATCTTTCACCCAGTCTTCCTCAGCAACAAAAACCAGGACCCTAGAGCACCCTAGGCTTGAAAGATTCGGGTTAGTAGCCGGATTTAAAAGCGGGTCATCGGACCCAACCGTCGATGGGTTCACGAAACGCCACATGTTATCAGCGTAAGCTTTGGTAGCAATTTTGATATCAGCAGCTTCATTACCAATTGGTTCTTCACCCCAAAAGAATGGGTGGATTAAAAACAACCCAACAATACTGATACTGTCAAATTTCTCTGACCCGACCCTCATGGCCATGTTGTGTGCTATGTTCCCACCAGAACTGTCTCCACCTAAAAACACACGTTCAAAATCAACATAGTCCTTCAGCCATGACTCCTGCCCATCTCCTTTGACATGGGAAGCAACCCACTTGAGACCGACCCATGAATCTTCATAAGCTATAGGAAGAGGGTGCTCCGGGGCTAGCCTGTAAACATGTAGTATAAATTGAGTTGTGTCATGCTATATTCTTATCAAAATATTTTAGAATGTGTTATTTTCATTTTAATTACTAAATTCTACATTGATTAATATTGGGTGATCGACTTTTAAAAGATATTGAAGCAAAAAGTATAGGAGAGACCTCAAGTAATGCTATATGAATTCGTGTCATGTTGGATACGTCGTGTTCATGTTCATATATCGGATTTTATAATTATACTAATTTTTTTTTAAAGTGACAGTAATATGTGCAAAGAATTCTTATTGTTTTATTTTATAATTTTTATAATTAATTACCATAAATACATTAAATAAATATTTATGACAATAAAAATATTTTGGGTAAAATCTACATTTAGTCCTTAAAGTATATGTATAGTGTTTATTTGGTTCTTAATCTTCTAATTGTATTTATTTAGTTCCTAAAGTTTCTAATTTGTATATGATGATGCACAAATTAGTTTTATGCACCACCTATCAAGTGATTAGTAATTAATGCAGTAATTAAGAAGAAAGAGAGCAACACCAGCAAGACAAAGATGTGGCGTGGTTCGGTCTACTTGATCTACGTCCACTATGAAAGGGTAGGTTGACCTGAGTATTTTATTATTTCTAGGAGTATAGGGAGAACAGTGAGAAACAAGCTATGAGAGAGAGTTGAGAGTGATAGTAGATGTGCTCGATTGTGTGTGATGTCTCCCAAGTGTTGTCTCCCAAGTGTTGTGGGGACTTATAATTTATAGTCGCTTATTAACAGATTGAGGTGGCTTATCAATAACTAAAATGCTAATTTTTTGGAGCTGACACCATCTTCCCAATGGATGAGGCAGTTACGACGCTCCCCATAAGATCTGGTCAAAGGACAACGTGGTGGTTGACTCCTTCAAGGCAGCGTGGATGAGGCTCTTGTATGACATTGCTTACTCTCTTGGTGATGTAGCTCCTCGAAAACCTAATGAGCTTGACTAGGTGTGGACCGCCCTTGGGCTGGACCCATTGGATTTCTTCAGGTTGGGCTTGTTATACAGATTAGCTTATATCATGAGTTGGGTCCTTGGCCCTGGCCCATCAGTATCTATATAGTTCAATTTCAAACGTTCGTCAAAAAATCGTGACAGTTTTGGTTACGTGTCAATCACGTAATTTCTAATTTTGTATCTATTTAGTTCTTGACGTTTATAATTTGTGTCTATTTGATCCCACATGATTTGTGTGTGACCAGAGACGTTAACAATTTTTTGACAACGTTTAGGATTGAACCACATAAATACAAATTAGAAACCTTAGAACCAAATAAACATAATTATAAGATTTGAGACTATATAAACACTACACTTATACTTTGAGGACTAAAAGTATAATTTATCCAAATATTTTTTATTGCTATCTAAGGGTGTAACTTGGGTGGGCTAACACAAGCCCAACCCAAAAAATTAGGGCTTGGGTTTGGGTCAAAAACTCTAACTCGAATTCAATTTGGGTGTGCTTCGGATTGAGGTATTGGGTTCACGGGTTGAACCCGAATATTAAAATCAGGCTCAACCGATTAATAATCAGGTTCAACCCGAATTAATACTATATAAATACAATTTTATCCTAGGGCTAATATGAAGTCTGTGCCTCCCTTAAGACCCTCACTCTCACTCTCAAATCACTCTCCCCTGCGTCTCCTCCCTCTTTCAGCCTCTTTCGTCTTTGGTGAATTTAGGTGAATATTATGTAATACATGTATCAGGTTTAGAACAACAAGCCTATTTTGGGCTCAACTCGAATTAAACCTGTAAAGTAACTAGAAATCAACCCGAAATCATTAACCCGAATTCAACCCGAGTCCGTCCAAATTAAACTCGGACAATGTTTGGGTTGAGTCCCTCAACCCAATGTAAGATTAGAGTTAGGGTTAGGATCAAAAATTATATATTAAGGATTGAGTTAGAGTTGACTGTCCAACCCACTCGAATTACACCTCTATTGCTATCAAGCCTATCATTTTTTTTTTGACAGATGTAACCTAACTGGGAACTCCACGCAACTCTTTAAAAGGAGAAGCGGGGAGACCCTCTATATACTAACATACACACACAAAGACTTCCGATGTGGGAAGTCCCAGCCCCGACTAGGTCAAGGACCGACATCTCATGGCGCATCCCCGAAGCCAAGCCCACGCCAGTCGCGTTTGGGGCACACGCACGCAATAGCCGCTTCTGCCACACTGCTTTTTTTTTTGACAGATGTAACCTAACTGGGAATTCCATGCAACTCCTTAAAAGGAGAAGCGGAAACGGGGAAACCCTCTATATACTAACACACACACCCAAAAACTTCCGACGTGGGAAGCCCCCTATCAAGCCTATCATAATCATGTATTGACGTGTAAAATTGATATACCTGAAATCGACAGCCACTACCACGACATTTGCTTCTGCTACTAGTGAATTGAGATAATTATAGAACGTCGGAGAGAAAGCGCTTTCGATGACAAAGCCACCGCCGTGAAAGTAAACCACGAGAGGAAGTTTTCGGTGTGGATCGGCGCTTTTGGGCAGGAAAAGCCGAGCACCTACACCGATCTCCGGTGAGATTACGATGTCTTTTGATTGAACTCCAGTATTAGGATCCACTGATGCTGGGACGACGTCGTTGCCCAATAGTCTTTCGACTCGACCATCTTTGTAGACTCGAATCATTGGAAGGAATTCATGGACTATTTCGTTTGTACTTGAAGCCATTGCAGAGAAAATGAAGAGATAACAAAGAGAAGTGTTCAAACAGAGCTCTTGTTTAAAAATGATGAGGAATCATATAACAATGAGAAGAGAGAGAGAGAGAGAGAGAGAGAGAGAGAGAGATTTTTGGAGGAGATGGATGTATTTGGACCATCTGTTAGACAATTCTTCA
>CM042191.1:31009218-31026796 GCA_023539305.1 Ilex asprella
TTCGAGGCTCAAATCAAATTTTAATCAACTTGTATTAAATTTTAATCAGCCCGATTTTTGATACATAAAAAATATAAATTTTAATTGACTAAAATTTTAATACGTAAAAAATAAATTTTATTAAACTTGAATTAAATTTTAATAAATAAAAATATATAAATTTTAATTAGAGCCAGCTCAAGTAGAACTCAAATTAGCTTGAATTTTAATACGTAAATAAGACTTTTAATAGGCGAAAATTTTAATACGTAATAAAATAAAATTGACTCAGCTCGAATTAAATTTTAATCAACTCAAATTTTAATATGTAGAAAAGGGAATTTTAGTTAGATCAAATTTTAATATGTAAAAAAATAAATTTTAATCGACTCGAATTTTATACAAAAAAATTGTTTGTGATTTATGTTGGGGTAATTTTAGTATTTTGGATAATTTATTTTTGTTATAAATGATGGTTTAATGGTAGAGTGTGTCAGTGATGTTTAAATATAAACTAAAAGAAAAGGAATGTTGATGATATTTTAAATAATAGAAAGAGTGTCTTTGAAAATATGATATACTAAATAGACTATGATTGAAATTTTTCCATCATATTATTATGAACATTGGAATATGAGAATTTTCACCATGTTAAAGATCTCGTAGTGCAAAAAAAAGAGGGGGGTATGGGACATTTTCTGTTATGGAATCTAACATAATATTTCAAAAATAAGAGGATGCCTTTTGAAATTATTAGAAATCACAAGGGGTCCCGCTATAATTATCCTAAGTAGTACAATGAAAATGATCGAAAGTTGTTTTGTTTGGTACGTTTTTAAATGCCGACTTTGCGGGTCCACATAAGATGGCGAAAGGCTGTCTAACCTACCGAAAAATATAGTTTTTTAAGGATAAGATATCATTTTTTTTTAAAGTGTCGCTTATTTATACTATTTATAAATGTTAATATTTCCTAAATTTTTAATTTTTTATTTTATCAATAATTATTATAATAAAATCAATTATACATATCTATATGCTTTCATCTATTTTTTATTTTTTATTTTGTATTTTTGTTTGAGTTTTAATTTATTTTGAACTCTTTTATAAAGATTTCTATTTTTTTAAAATTTATTTATTAGTAGTATACTTAGAGTGTGTTTGATAACCTAACTTAAGTCTTAAAACTGAACACTTTCAGTGCTTAATGAATTAAGCTCGTTTAATAACCCAACATTACAACTCCTTAATAAAATAACCGTCACCTAAATACAATGTAAAATTTTAAGTAGCTCTTTACCTACTTAATATTGAAGACTGAATACGGTCAGCAACTAGGTTTTTTAATAAAATTTATTTGGCAAATTTGCCCCAATTGTTTCACATCCCTATCGCATATCTCCTTCATCACATCTTCTTCTTCTCCACAATTTTCAGACTTCTTCGTTGCTTCTGCAAGCGCCATTCAACAAACACAGGTATATTCTTATAATCTTCTTCCTCCATTCTTCCTCTTTTCTTTTTGATGCAACAACACACAAGCAAAAACGTGAACGAACAAACAAAAAAATTTCGCTCTCCTGGGATGATTCTGATGAACAAACTGTTCACATTTCTTCCAATCTCTTTAGTTTATGTTTGTACTTCAGCTTTAGTTTCATCCTTTTGTTGAACATGTATTCTGACAGTAGCTACTTCATAGGACATAGATAGCAGTAAAAAATTGCATATGGCATGAGTAGCTATTTGCATAAGGCATGCGTAGCAACAGCAAATTGTTCTATATCAAATATCATATAAAGAGAATTCTGGAGTATGCATGTATACCCCCGTGTCACAAAATTTATAACATATGATTTAATAGATAAAATCAACTAATGCCCCAATGTCACAAAATACCTCCATTGGATTTGATGGCCACCACAAAAGATTCCCGGGGGAAATTTATGTCAAGAATTTTATGGTTTTTTTTTAATGTTAAATTGATTTATGGGTCATTGAATTATCAAGTGTGTTTGTTTCCAAAATTTTGACAATACAGTGTGAATTGAGGTTCTGAATATGCTTTATTTGATAAGTATTAACGTGTCTTGGTGTGTGAATAACAAACCTTACATATCTTGTTATTTATTTATTTATTTTTTGGTTATTATTGGTTAATTGCTTTGTGTTCTTAAATTCTTGTAATCATCAATTTTATTGTATACTAGTGCGACACGATAATAATTTGACAATGTTAAACAACACCATATAGGCTGATATTTTATTAAAAAATGGTTATGTAGGGATGGCTTCTAGTGATGCTGCTAGAGCAAATTGTAAGGATCCGAATTTGCTTAAAATCTTTATAGATTTGTGTCTGCAAGAATCATCTGATAAATGAAGAAATGGAGGTAGCTTGAAAAAAGAATCTTGAGATTATATGAGGGCAGCTTTAAAGGAGCAGAAAAATATTGACTTTTCTCAGAAACAATTGAAGAATCAGTGAGAATATCTAAGAACAAAATATGAAATATGGTCAAAAATAATATCAAAAGCCAGAAATGGTTACCATCCAGAAACAAATACTATAAATTAGAGTTCAACAGAATGGGAGAAATATATAAAGGTATAACTTTATTCATTGTTAATTATTCTTATAGAATTATAACACAAATAATCTTGAGCTTTTTTTTTATATTTTTATGTCACAGGCTAATCCAGATGCAAAATAATATTGTAATTGCTTGTATAAGCATACATAATTTTATTCGATGAACCCGTATCACAGATGATTTTTTGGACCAGTTTAGTGATGTCAATGCTGCTTATGACAATCTCCATCATAATTTGCATACTTCAACTAGCTTGGAAGCTGGAGGCTGGAGGAGGAAGGACACAAGCTGATCAAATTTTTATGCTCAATTTGCGTGAACAAATTGCACCACAACAAAACTCTTCATTTGTATCATAGTTGTAATTTTTAAAATTTATGACAATTGGTAGTTATAAGTGATTAATTTAACTTGAATTAATTTTATTATCATGTTTGTTAAATGCAGACTACAATATGATAATAGTGATTATGATTTATGTTATGACTTAAATTGATTTGATATATTGTCATTTTTTATTAGATAAACTCATATTTTATAAATAATTTTAAATTAAAGAGTGGAAGGGTAAAACTGAAAATTAATTTATTTTCAGACGTCAGTTCTGTGTAGTTATCAAACAGTTTGATTTAATTTAGTACTTCAATTTCAGTGGATATCAAACAGTCCACAAATTCAGAATTCAGCTTTCAGTTTTCAGACTTCAGCTTTCAGTTTTACTAAACACAATCTTATATACAATCTTCTATATTTATATGAATAAGTAAAGTCATGTACATATTAAAGTATTATATACATATAATTATCAGATTAAATTTCATAGACAAATATATGTTATATTTTATTTTTTAGCATATAATAATATTATGAATGATCTAATTACTCTATTTAACAAAATAAAATTAATAAGCCTATAATATAATTAGTTGTGTAAGTGTCTAAAACAAATGACATATTAAGTACTCAAAAAAAAAATAAGTACTCAAAGATTTATAGGATAAAATAATAATTAAATTTAATCATAATTAAAATGCAGATTAATTATTCGACATTAAATTTATTATTTAATTAAATTACACATATAATTCATCATTTTTTAAAAATATTATTTAAATTTATTTACATGCAACGCACGTTATGTATTGCTAGTAATTTTAAAAGATATGATTGATCATGGAATGTTAGAATCGATACCTCAGAGATTATGATCGATTATGGGTCTCTATGGTCGATTATAGTCTTTCCTTAAACAGTTATAACTTTTTCTTTTAAAACTATGACTTTACAATAAAAATTGATAACTGACAGGATGTTAGGTGGCGCACCAATAAGAACTCGACACGAGAATATCCACAATGGTCAGAATGCGCGCGATTTGCTAGGAGGAGGAGCCAAGCAATTATGACACACGAGGGCGAGTATGCCACTCAAAATCTAGCATTAAATGAAATGTGACAACTCATTAATGAGGATCGTCTTAATTTGATTGACCATTAATGAGCGTCTAATCCTCGAAAAATGTAAAAACAGTTATCATTAGGAGGCATTAATGGCCACCGTGCCAGGGAGGACCCTCCGGGGGTTCTAAGGGGATTTGTTTCCTCCTCATGAAAGCTCGAGTTTATGCTCTAAGCACTGATGTGAAGCACACAATGGATGGGGATCGAACTATGAATGCTTGGCAGTCTCTGAGAGAAGATTTATTTGTGTAAGCAATTAACATTAATAAGACATAACAGAATAACATTCATTATACTAGATTGTGAACCCAGACTATTAAATTCTATGATGAGACTCTGAATTAGAGTCATCGTTATGGATCTAAATATAAATACCCCTAAAAAAGCTAAGCTAAGGTACAAAATTTTGAACAAAGAATAAACTGTGCATTTTGGCTCGAGCGTTGACTGATTTAAACTTCGAATGAGATTAATTGGGTACACATCCAGCCCCTTTTATGGCTTCTTCTGTTTCAGGTTCATTGTTCTGAATCATTTAGGGAGTCGTTATCTCAATTTAATGCAGGAATCCACCCGTGCAATAACTAACAATATTGATAACGATTTTTTTTGGTACGATAGGGTTTCCCAAGTGAGATACATTTGACCTATGTTGCTTATGTGTAAGGTTGATAGTCAAATTAAATTTGTTGAGTTTGAGTCGAGCTTATCGAGCCCTTTTTTTAAATGAGTTTAAAAATTGTTCAAGTTCTATTCGTTTAAAAAACGAGCCAAGTTTTAACCGAGCCGAGCACGCATTTGTTCTAAGTTTTACATATAAACAAACTGAACTTTACGAGTTTGAGTTAAATTTTTTTAGGCTCATTTTTAAAATGAACTTAAAAACTTATTCAAACTCAATTAATTTAAAAACGAAGTCGAACCCTAGGGGTGACATTTTTTTACATGACACGATAACTCAATACGAACATGACACGAATAAATGAATTTGAATTGACTATTTTTTGATACGAACTTGTGTATGACACGACCTGTCAACACGAAGTGTTAATGAATCTTGTTCGGGTTCAATCCACTTAACCTTAATTGACCCGTCAACACGAAATTTTTAACTCGAAGGAGATTGACTTGACCTTTTTGTTGCATATATGAGTTTTTATGTTTTGATGACTTATTTTTTTCCTTCTGATATTTAATTTGGTTGCGCGATATATGATTAACATATTTAATTAATATTATAGAAATAAAATATTAATTATTTGTAACTGTTTATCAAGCACTGACATAATTATTGTATAAAAAAAGATATTATTACTCATTATTATTAAAATTAAGTTAATTTTTAATTTATAGAAAAAGTACGAGGAGATATTCAATTAAGTGAAAATAAAATCTTAAAATTAAATTTTTTATTCAAAGTTTATATGAGTTAACACGAACATAACACGAAAATAAACAGGTCAACTAGACACAACGTAATTAGTTAAATGGGTTGGGTTAGGGTTGACAAATGTTTGACACGACTAATATTCGACTCGACACGAACCTAACACAACACAACTCAATTGCCACTCCTACCGAACCCAAATGAGCTCTATACAAATTGAGCTCGAACAACTGGACTCAATTATGATCTCTAGTTACGTGACTCTGCCACAGTACAAAAGGTCAGCTATCAAGATGGAAGAGTCCCTCGACCCACGCAATCAACGCCATGGCAATCAAATTGTGCTAATCATGAACTTATGCTAGAGGATTATTATTTGAGATTATATATATAATAGAAAAGTTAAAAAAATAAAATTTTACTTTATAAAGTAGTTAAAATGCTCCAATTTTTATTTATTTTAATCATATAATACAAAATTTCCATGATACTATTATAACAAAAAAGCAGGAAACTATCACATATTACAATCCATGTTTTCTAGGATCCATTCAAGAAAGAAGCCAATCGGGTCATCAAAGGTTTAACCTTCTCACAAGTTGGGTTGATCAAATAAAACCCATGACCCTCCCCTTCTGTTTCCATAATCTCCACCTCTCCAACCCACTCACCCTTTTTCAACAATTCATAATAAGCCCATCCTCTCTCTCTCAACCAATCTTTCTCTGCAAGACAGAAGAGTACCTTATCACAACTCAAACTGGACAACCTCGGATCAATGGCCGGGTTCAACCTGGGGTCATCGTCCCGACCACTACTGGTCGGACATAGAAACTTGTACAGATTATCCACTTCCTTTCCCCCAAAATATGGATGCACCAACAAAAGTCCCACAATTTTACATGAAACTACATTTATATGTATTTGTCCCGACTCTGCCGTCTCTTGCACTAGACAGTCTTTTTTAAAATAAGTGACTCCGGCTCGTATTGCGACGTCGTTTGCAATGTTGGCTCCGGCGCTCTCGCCGCCCAAGAACAGCCGTTGAAAATCGGCATGATCATTGAGCCATGGCTCAGGGCCTGTTCCTTGGGCATGTGAGATTACCCATTGAAAAGCTGTCCATGAATCGTCGTATGCGATCGGAAGAGGGTGCTCCGGCGCAATTCTGTAGTCGACGGACGCCACGACGGCATTAGCTTCGGCGGCGAGAGAGCTGAGGAAGTTGTGGAAGGTGGGGTTGGAGGGAGAACCGACGCAAAAAGCGCCGCCATGGATGTGGAGCAGGAGAGGAAGTTTCCGATTTGGGTCTGTGATTTTGGGGAGGAAGAGACGGACATAGACGCCGGTTTCCGGCGAGATTACGACGTCTTTGGATCGGATGCCGGTTATGGGATCGTCGGACGGTGGAACAAACTGACGGGCGTGGAATCTTTCTATACGGCCATCTTTGTGTACACGAAAATAGGGAGAGAAATCATGGGCTATGTCATTGGTGCTTGAGTCCATTTTAGCCTTGTAGGAGAGAGAGAGAGATTTAGAAAAAATCCTCTCTATTGAATCTATTGAATTTATAAAGAGTGGCTAAGAAAGTGCGTAATCAGCGAACGAGATTTCTATTATTACCGGATTCGAAAAGTATATCCCTGTAAGTGTTATTTCCGCGAAAGGGTGGCTACAAATTATAAGAAATGCAGATTGGGACAGAGAGAGATTTTTGTGGAGTAAAGTAGTGGGGAGAAAGAGTAATTTGTTGAATTTATAAAGGGTGGGTTGAAATTACAAGAAATGTTATATTGGGATGTGGAGTGGTAGTTGGTGATGGGTTGATTTCAACTCCATAGGAGGGCTCTGAAGAATTCAATAATGGGTGTCCCGCAAAAAGACTGAAATTTGCCCATTGTAGAATCAAATTTCTTGACCAAACTCGAATTAAATTTAATAATCTCAGTCATTGAATAAGTAGTGGGTCCTAATAAATGCTGTGATCCACAGTGAAATCAATGGTTGTAATTATCAAGTTCAATTTTTAAGTCTTTTTTTTAAGTTCATGTAACATTAGTCTTTGGCCATAGACCAATTCCTCCAAGTATTGGAATTGGGTGCAAGGGTAGTACTACCTTGGATCTAATTTGTCAACTTAAATCATTCCAATATTTAGATTAATAGCAAGTCTCCATGTTACATGAAATTTACAGTCAATTAACAATTATAGTAAATTAATTCAATAAATTAAATTCTAATAACATTATTCTTGAGCATAGATGTGTTCTATTGAAAATATTCCAAGCAGTCAAAGAAAATCCAATAATGAAGAGCAAACAATTTGTGGAAAAAAATTTGAAGAGAAAGCATTATCATGTGTTGATGTAATCAATGCATGTTGAATTTTTTTATGTACCTAGAAAGAAATTTTGAATTTGGGTTTTTTTTAAATCGTCAATTTGTCATACATACATAGGATTTTAACACAAACACATGACGGTCACTTCAAAGCTTTTTCAACTTTGCTCGGTGTGGAGTTAAAGGTGAGAGTCCCATTAGATTATTAAAAAATACTTTCACTATCATAGCTTATCTTTTTAACTAAAAAAAATATGCCATATATAGATATAACTTTTTTACTTTGTAATTTTATTATTTTTTTAATCAAACAATATTAGATCATTCAATCCAAAATTCTTGACTAAGATTAATAGAAATACCATTAATATCTTATCCTTAGCCTAAAGGTAATGTTATAGTGGTTTTATTCTTGTCAATGTTGATAGAATCCAAGGCCATTTACACTAAAAAGGAGAACCAAATGATGTAATTTTTTTTTTGTTTTGACTTATGGCCAATTTTCCTGATAGTGGTTTATTTTCTTTGACTTATGAGCAATGGAATTGTTTAAAGGAAAGTGATACATAATTTCCACCCAACCAAAATTAAATTAAAGCACTCAAACTCACTTTTCAGCTTTCTACATGGAAAATTGATGTTTGATAGATTTCCATTCACCACAAAGTTTTGATCACAACACTATCTTTTGCTTTTACATTTTGCTTTCTCTTTGTTATGTCGACACTGATGAAGTAATTTGAACGGATAGTTCAAATGGTAATAAGAACAAACGATAAATTTAAATGTCTTGAGTTCGAATCTTGATAACTCATTAGATAAAGTCATAAGAGAATTATCACTCATAAATATTTTAGTTCCAGAGTGGATGATTTTCATTTGACCGAGCCAGATAAGGGATTAGTCAAGGTAGACATAATCTAGTCTAGACATCCCTGACCATTGAACAAAAAAAAAAAAAAAGATACTCATGAAATTATAAGTTGAGTAGCTAACAAAACTTCTTTTGAGTGTGATATTGTATTTTGAATTAAAACAACCATTTTTGGGATGTAATTAACTCTAACAGTTAATTTTAAACCATATAAGTTAGATTTGAGAAATTCATATGATCTGTCTTTATTCAAAAGACACAACTACCCATGCAAATAGTATGTATGGATGCACCTGTGTTAGTGTTGGGCGGAGGTGGAAACAAAGGTGAACATGATTTTGGTGCAGTTTGCTGATATTAGGCTGAACAAATGTATTTTTTCTTAGCTTTTTTATTTTCTAATTTTTTTGGGATAGAATTAATATTTCAAGGAAAAAAATGAAAAATAATGTGAAAAAATGGTACGACGGTACTTTCATATTTCAACAACTGTTGTCGGTCAATTTAATCTGCTTGAAATTTGGAGGGGATAAACTGTAATATTTAAAACTATAGGAAATTGGCTGCAACAAGAAGCATAGTTGAAGGGTCAAATTATAATTAAACCTTCCCTTTTAATGCTTGAATTTTGTTACTTGTATAATCTCAGTCACTGTTGGACAACAAGCTTTTAACCATACCCTTGGGTAAACTTAATTCTCTCAATATTATAGTTTGAAACTTATTTTTCAAATTCAATCAATCTTTTAAAAAACACGTTAATTGAAACAATGCTTTCGTCGATCAACGTATTGCAAATTGAAAGATGTACCTTTTCCCTAATGGCACTTTTTTTTTTTTTTTTGGTGAAAAGACGTCATTTCAAATTTTTTTTTTAAAAGTGATTGGAATTATTTTGAAATTAAGTTTAACCAAATTTCACAAGTATTCCTCTCATACCACTTTGACAAATTTCAATCATTTTAAAATACTAAGCCTATTAAGTAAACACTTTGGCTATATAGTGATTTAATCTCCATTTGAAATCATTAATTAAATAACTTTATATTTTTTTTAAGCGTTATAGTTGTAGGTTGGTTGAACTTAGCTGTCGCTCATCTATTTAAATAAGCTCAAACTTAGGTAAATAATAACAAATAACATGATACTTAAATGAATGATCGCGACTTCTTTTGATAATGATTTATCGCTATTTTTCCTTTTATTTGAACCACATTTTTTATTTGTGGACAAAGATTTTTAAGAAATAAATTAGAAAAAATATTATTAAAATATTAATACAAAAATCTAGTTTTAGACAAGACTTTTCTACTAAACGATGGCATTTCTCAGTTCCATACTTCCATTGCTTTTGGTTCCTTTTCTCACTTGGGTTCAGATCTGACCACAATCAGTTTGAAAATAGAGAGAGTTGCTGATTTCTAAGTTGAAGAAAAAAATAGATTAGCCAAAAAACAAATATGGATATTTGATATATAGAAATAAAATATAAAATTTTTACACGCGTCTTGTTTTAATTGGATGAAGATTCAGAATTCCTAACAAGAACATTGATCAGTTGACTAATACAACATGGTGCATGTTGGACATGTAAAACCCTAATTTTGACTGGACCAAGTTCCCCTTTGTACAGCACCTTTGAGAATTTGGAGGGAGAGGAATCTAACCCAGTACTACATACATTTTCCAAGTGTGAAACAATTTGAAAAAGTATGGTTACGGTTAGGGTTGACAATTGAGTTAAAGTTTGTGAGTTCGAATTGAGTCTATCAATCTCATTTTTTTAAATGAAATTAAAAAATTGTTTAAACTCGACTCGTTTAAAAAATTAGTCGAATCAAAATCAAGTTCAAAACAAGCTGAACCCGAATAATTCAGCTCGATTATCAATCCTAACTACGGTACAATAAAATATTGTTTTGATATCATAGCTACATGTAGATTTGAGTTTAATCCATTTGTAGTTAAGGATTGTGAAAATGACAAATAAGGTACAACAATAAAATAAAAAACTTTACACGTATCGTACTAAAACTTTTATTGGATGAAAAGTAAAACTATAATACTAAAAAAATATTAATCAAGAAATTACAGACTAAAGCATTCTACGAAATATAGTATTAAAGCAAGACAATAAACTAAGTAAAAAATAAATAAAAAATCACGTGATTTGAGGAAACGTTGTTAAATATTTAATGTAACAGTTATGATAGATACTTTCTTTCTCTACCCATATTGTTGGTAGCAACTTGCACAGGCCTTGTGTTTTTGCTGGTGGTTGTTCTGCTTGTTGCTGCTGTTTGGTGCTATTGCTGATCATGTCTTGTGGTCCAGTTATGCTGGTTATGTCTTTTCTGTTTTGCCCTTTTGGATTGTGCTTTTCATTGTTTTTTTTTGTTATGGGGATGGGGGATCTTCTTTTTTCTTGTTTAGGAAGATTTTCCATCCCTTTTGGTTCACATGTGTACATATTCTATTTTCTTCTATGATATTATCTTATTTACCGGGAAAAAAAAAAAAAAACTTGCACATGCCTCGGAACCGACCTACATGCTTTCGTCAGGTATCTCGGTCGTAGCTAGCAAGCCTACGTCTCATAATTGTAACGGGCTTTCTGTGTCGTCTCTACTTGGTAGCAGTCTCGGAACTTGCTTGCCTCCGTCGGTCATAAATAACAGCCTCTATACAGTTTGATATACGTTCGGTGGGTTCAGCCTCGTGAAGCAGTTATAGTATTATTAAACTTTTTGATAGCCATGAGCAGCTTTTTTAATTTAGACCTTCATTTTTGGGAGAGAAGAGAACACTTTTTGGTGTATCTAAAGTTTCTTGTTCCCATGCTGATTTAGAAAATTATGGGTTCAATATATATATATATATATATTTTAGTTTAACGGTTAAGGATATTTGGATTAATTTACGCGCATTTTAACTAATCTTTTTCCCACTTCAATTAAAGACAGGTCATCCACGCCAGAACTAGAATATTCATAAAGATATAAATACCTCATAGTCTAGTTCTAAGAAAATGTCAAAATTTTAACTCAGAACGTCTAAGTTTACAACTTATTCTTGCTACTATTCGAGCTACCTCTTAGAATTTGAAGAGATGAGCTACCTTCAGTCTTGGATACTAGATTATTATTATTATTTTTTAACTTGAATTTGAAATAGTAGATAACGTTGATATGCTGATAGGCTTGCTTGTTAAAATGGGCATATGGGTTACGTCATGTACTTAGTAAAATAAACGAGAAACGACTCTTATTTGTATTTGTGGTTTGGACTTTGGACACATCTAATAAAGAAGTGGTGCATGAGTTGAGTTATTTTGATACAAACCTAAACCTACTTAGACATGACACACGATTGCCGGGCTTAATTCCACCCCCAGTAGGATGGTAGGTTAGCATATAATACTAAGCAAGAGTGTTTTAAAATGGCCTTCACAGTCCATGCATTTGGCAATATACTTTACACAGCAAAAATGTTCTTTAGGACCGCCTATCTTAGATTTAACACTTGTGCATTGAGAGGAGGCTTTGTGCGTGAACCCAATTAATTATTGGTCACGGGTCTAAATAGGCTCAGTTGGTGGGTTCTTGGGTTATTAAAAATAAATAAAAAATTATGCAAAGCAGACCTTTTAAAATGACAAAAACTCCCCCCTAATCTTTGAAAAAGGCCCTCTATTAATCATGACCACGGCACAAGTGCTTGTTGTCACTCCTGTTTCTCTGCCTTTTATACAATGGAGAGGAAACATGGAATCTTCTCTGTAAACCTCAATTTCTTCATTGTATTCACCATGATGCTCCATGGCCTTGGCCATGGCTTTAGAATTGATCAAGGTAGTTCGTTGAGAGCCTTGCGCCGTGCCAAAATGCAAGGACAAGTCGATCAGGCCGAGGCCGAGAAGCGGAGTGTAGTTGGTCTTAGTTTGGGCAGTGAAGGATCCTTTGAGGTGGGAAAGATGGAGGATGATGTTATTGAAGCCGGGCTTCCGGGCCAACCATTGGGGGTGAAGTTTAAGCAGTATGCAGGGTATGTTAATGTGGATGAATCTAAAGGGAGAAACCTTTTCTATTATTTTGCTGAGGCTGTTCAAGACCCTTCTTCTACGCCACTTCTTCTCTGGCTAAATGGAGGTGAACTCTCTCTCATATATGTGTATATATATATATATATATATATATATAGTGTTTTTTCTGTTTCTGTTTGGGAGAAAATAGTAGTGCTGTGAATGCACAGGGCCTGGTTGTTCATCACTTGGGATTGGGGCCATGGTAGAGCTTGGACCTTTTGGTGTTGAGCCTGATGGTAGAACTCTCTATTCCAGAGAGTTTGCATGGAACAAAGGTTAGTAGAAACTATTAGTTGCTCTTTACAGTTTTTTTTTTTCCTTCTTTTTTGTTAGTTGTTTGAGGACAAGCATTACTTAGAAAGGGTGTTTTCAATAAATCATGCGTTCGCGTAACGAAAATAGATTGTGTGTATAAAGTAAGAAAGCCTATATTTGACCCCCCCCCCCCAAACCTTATAGTAATGGAAGTCTCGCACACGAGACTGTAATTTACAGACGCTCTTTACTGTTTGAAGAGACCCAGCTTCTTGATGATCCTATAATACTTATATTTGTAATTGGGACATCTTAATGTGTAAAATCTCTAATTCTTAACCTAATATTATGCTTGAACTTGATGCAGTTGCAAATACATTGTTCCTTGAGTCCCCGGCAGGCGTCGGATTCTCTTACTCCAACACTACCTCCGACTACAGCACTTCAGGGGATACAAGGACTGGTATGATGCTAACAAAGAAATAGGAGTTTGTCCCATACTCTGTCTCTCACTCTCATCCTAGTGCTGTTTTAATGCAGCTCAAGACACATACACATTCTTGGTAAATTGGTTCAAAAGATACCCGCAATACAAGGCCAGGGATTTCTATATAGCTGGAGAAAGCTATGCAGGTATTTTACAAAAACAGTATGCAGAAAAATTGTTCCATTGATGGGAAACCATCTTCAATTTGGCCACTTGGCATCGGAACGAGCTCACGGGTTGAGCAAGAGTAACTCAATCATTGCGATCACATGGCCAAAGGTGGGTCATGGTACAATGGTATGGTTGACATGACTTGGGTGTTAAAGAGTCAGAGTCGGAGAAATAGTTTGTCCACGCGCTTTACAATGTTAAGATTGTATATACCTGACCCTCTATAGTCTCAAAACCCTGTAAGTGCGGGAACCTGGTCTGCTGAGCCATTCTTTTGACAAGGATGGCATGGCAATGTGCCTGTGGCCCTGACCACAAACTGAGGGTCATCCTGTAAGCATAATGAAATTCGAGTGTGGCTGCTCTAGAATTTGTCCTCTCCTAGCTAGATGAAGACTAATCATGTTTGGACTTATTATAGGATTCTACATTCCAGAGCTCTCTGATATTATTATCAAGAAGAACATGGAGGGAGATTCTACCACAAAGATTCAACTTAAGGGGATTATGGTAAGTCAAATTTCGTTTTGTTATAACACAATAAATCTATGATGGTTAAAAATATCAACACACTTCAGCACTTTCTGTTTAAGTACCGTAACCCATTATGTAAAAACGAAGAGTCTCACGCAATTTGAAATGAATCTCTTGATGCATTCAACTTTTTCTATCTAACACTTTGTGTAGTTTCATCGATAATGTTTTACACGATGTGTGTTAGTCCCTGTTACGACCTTGGACCGTGCTCTATCTCCCACAAGGTCTCTGTTCTTCTCTGAATTAGAAAAGATAAATGCATTTTGATTCTTTTATCTAACCAATTTTGTAGATAGGAAATGGGATAATGAACGATGATACGGATCTAAAAGGATCGAATGATTATCTCTGGAGCCATGCATTGATTTCGGATGAAACTTATCAAGGACTCGTAGAGCATTGCAAGAACTATAGTAGCCCAAAATGCGACGATTATCAAGATATAGTTGGAAAAGAATGTGGAAAAATAGATTTCTCGAACATTTATGGTCCGTTGTGTTCATCAAATTCATTGACAAAGACAAAAAGCCTTGGAGGGTATGATCCCTGTGAAGATGATTATGTTCACAAGTATCTCAATAGTCCTCAAGTACAGGAAGCTTTACATGCCAACCAAACTAAACTGCCTTATACTTGGGAAAATTGTAGGTAAGTAGAATCAAAAAGTTTTGTTCCTTGAAATTGCTTTCAAAGGCTTATTTGCTACTGATATTGCTCCTCTCTCTCTCTCTCTCTCTCTCTTTCTCTCAGCCCTTTTATCAATGCTTGGAAGGACAGCCCAACAACCATGTTCCCAATATATAGAAGGCTCATCGCCTCGGGTCTTCATATACTTCTTTACAGGTGAAAATGAATTCTTGTAAGTTGTAACACAAAAGGCTGAAAATCATCGACAGTAACATGACATTTTTCGGAACTAATGAAGTTTATTATTCAAGAAATAATAAGATTCTGACTAAAAAAAAGTTGATCTCAACACAGATCCTCTCCTATTGCAACTTTTTTTGGGTGAATAAATATTTTAGCCAGTTGTGTCATTCTTCTTCATATGGTGCCTAATTGGGTGACATAGGCGTGGACAGTGGCGATGTGGATGCAGTTGTTCCAGTTTCTGGCACTCGATATTCCATCGATGCCTTGAACCTTAAAGTGATCAAACCTTGGAGTTCTTGGGTAGATGATAGCAACGAAGTACGCCTTTTTTTTTTCTCTAGTTTCTTCATAGACTTCATCTGATTTGTTGCGCTGGTCGAAAATGATCATTTTGTTCAAATTCTTGTTACTTGGAGCATCAACTTATGTTAATTTTGATGCTGCAGGTGGCTGGATATCAAGTGGTTTATGATGGGTTAGCTTTCGCAACAATTCGGGATGCTGGCCATGAAGTTCCAAAATGCCAACCATGTAGAGCTTTGGCTCTGTTGAAGAAGTTTATAGCAAACCATTATTGAAATTGTAGTTGGGATTTGATTGCCAATTTTTTGGGTCACATACCACTATTCTTCCGGTGATAGTAATTTGATGAATTTGTAAGCTGTCAAGTGAATTTTTTTATGTTTTAAGTTGGAGAAGGTTCAATTGTCCGAAATGAATTTCTAAATTCCTAGATTTATCGACATCAAACCCGCGAAAAGAAACAAATTTTTTTGGACAATTATGTAAGATCAATAAAGAAATTAAATTATGAAAAACATTTTGCTTCTTTTATACTCCTTTTCTATTCAAATATGAAGTTTGAGTGGTGCTGCCTCTCAACTATCATATTTCTCTCATTACACTTTTAACTATGATTATTAATTTCACATTACTCCAATAATTAACATTTAGCAGGAATTTGATTGGAAATTATTCCTTTTGCCCCAAATTCTGTGATTTTGTTTCACTTTTTCTCCATACGTTGATGTTTGTTGTCCAAAAGTTAAAAAAAGTATATATTTTGGATAGTGTGAAACCAATTCAGGTAGTTGATGTAGTGTGAGAAATTAAATAGTTGAGGCACAAAGCGACACAAACCTCATATTTTTATGGACAAAGTGCAATAAACCCTTGTACCTTTATGTGGGCCCAATACTACGCAATGTATGCAATAGCTTGTGGACATTCTATTTCTTTGAATTTGAATTTAATTTATGACCTTGACCGGACCCCACTCAAACCTCTATGATTGATTTCCAAGTCTTCCAACCCATTGATATTTGATCCCCACTAATTGTGCATTTAAAAGATGAGCAATGTTATTGGGACCTAAAAATTTGACCTAATTTATTGACTTAATTTACTGTGATCATTGGATTGGTTGTGGGCTCCATCAAACATTGAAACTTAGTGTTAATCCAATAATTTCAATGAAACCACATCATTAGATCACCAAATTATGTCAGAATTTTAAGTCTCAATAGTATTACTCTTAAAAGATTACATTCAAATTTAACAAGCCATCTTGCAATACATGGAGATTTTCTTGCAACCCATGAACATTAATGTGCATGTGTTTGTGTACACAAGATGAAAAAAGACAAACCTTTGATGTGTCGTCCTGCGTTGATCATAAATACCAAGTGAAAAGGAACTCACAAGGTTTCCTCACACCTAGTTAACAAAAGAATTTTCTTAAAAAAACATAAGCTTAGAACACGCCCACATCCGGCCGGCCCAATTGGGGTAGGCGGCGGTGCGCATGTGGTCAAACCCAAGTTCATCTAGGTCCTTTCTCTTCCACAAAAGTGGGGTGCCCTTTGGGGCTCAACTCTTAGTGCAAAGTTGAGGTATATATGCTCACAAAAATTTTCTTGCCCAACCAATATAAGATTGATGTTATATCTCACATTGTCCAATCTCTATTTCTACATTCTAAGACAGTCATTTTGAAATCTATTTTGTTATTCACCTCTTACTCGATTTGAGTAAGTAAATATACTACGTTATTCTCCTACGGAATAGAACATGAACCCACGAAAAGTTATTCAAAACGATGAGTGGGTCCTAAAATCTTAAAGTGGTCACTTTGGGATGGATGATACCAAAGAATTATGAAGACCTATGATCTTGTAAATGGGCGTGGTTTTTGTCTAATTAAGGTGGGGTTTTGTCTCCTTTGAAGATTGTCTCTCTCCTTTGTATCGATTCCTTGTGTACTTAACTCTTGCTTTGTTCTCTCTTTTTTGTTTGATATATTGATGTTTTTCGTATGAAGAAATGAAACAAAAGGAGAAACTAGCAGAGAAAGAACCACATTCATCTCAATGATCATGCACTAGATTTGACCCAATCCAATTTAACTAAGTCTTGTCTAAATTATTTAAAGTCGACTTCATGAATCTTATTCTACTATTTGTTCCACGAGGGTCACGTTTTTTTTGTTAAACCTCAAGTTTATTCTGTATACATACATATATATATATATATAT
>CM042191.1:31027196-31037518 GCA_023539305.1 Ilex asprella
ATACATACATATATATATATATATATATATATATATATATATATTTGGCTTTTAATGATCATGCACTGCCGGTTGGAAATGACCCCACCATTTTTATTCCGAAAAAGCGTGGAAGAAATGCGAAATTTTAATACATAATATATTTACAAGGTTATTGTCACAATTTGTGTTATGTTTGTTCTCCTCAAACCTCACAATGGCGGGAATGTTGTGTATTGGGTATGCCATTTTGTTACTCGTTAGAATGGTGACAACTTTATTAAGTTAGCCATAATTGGGTTTCTCAGTAGTAAAAAGTCTTGCCCCAATTTAGAGATTGATTCTCGGACTTGAATCATGTGGTATATCACTCTGAGCATTTACCGTCTTTCTAAATCCGACCTATTTTTTTGCCAACGAAGAAAAAAAAAATGAAAAGGTATAAAAAAAATTCTGGTTTTTTTGCTTATCATTGTCCAGCTCTCCAACAGCTCTCTTGTCATCCTCCTCAAACCTATTGTTTGGTTTGGCTGTAATATTTGAAGAAACCAAAGTAAGTCACCACAAAAACATTGCAATAACGAACATCATTGAGGACATCATTAAGCTGTAAATCAAACAAAAACAAGCGTTAAACATGTAAATGCCTAGGATATTGTACAATGTTGTCCACTTTGGACTAGACCCGGACGGTTTTAAAACGTATTATCCGACTCATGCTATGCAGATCCAGGCCTGATCCAAAATAGACAATACTGTACAATCTGTATTCGGGTTTACAAAATAATACTTCAAACATTTGCTACCAGGATTATATAAAGAGATGATAATTGCATCCATCAAACAACACCCCCATTGGAAATCAAAGATGCAGCTTCTACTCCTTTTACTACTTTTCCTTGTGTCCCTTGTGTCCTATGTACAATGTTATGGAGGCATAGGTTTTGATCCTCTTGAAAAGATTTTAGAGGCTCAAAGGGCAAAGAGGTCAGCCAATTTTGTTCCTAATGCTTCAAAATCTGATAATTCACGGGTCTATATAGGCCCTCAACATGGGTTGAAGGAAGCCAACAGGATCACGGCCTTGCCAGGGCAGCCTAATGGAGTGAACTTTGATCAGTATTCGGGATATGTGACTGTTGATCCTAAGGCCGGTAGAGCACACTTTTACTATTTTGCTGAGTCCCAAAACTCTTCTAGCAAGCCTCTTGTGCTGTGGCTAAATGGAGGTAAAGTCTTGTCGGATTTTCCTCTTTAATTACGACGAAGATTCATCTCAATCATGTGCTCTACTTAAAGATCGGTTTGCATGCAACCGTGTTAAATTTATTATCGTCGTAGTCACTATTCACATAAATGGATTGGCAGGACCTGGATGCTCTTCATTTGGAAATGGTGCAATGAGGGAGCTTGGACCATTTCGGGTCAATATTGATGCAACAACTCTATCCGAAAACAAATATGCATGGAATAACGGTAATTACCAAGTACTTATCCAATATTTAGAAGTATCCATCACTTGTTTTCAAAAGATCAACTTTTCAGCAATGTTGAAATTTGTGGTGTTAACACAGTAGCCAATGTCATCTTCTTGGAATCTCCTGCTGGGGTTGGATTTTCTTACTCGAACACGACGTCAGATTATGTAACTGGAGATCGACAGACTGCAGCAGATTCGTTTACTTTTATACTTAATTGGTTGGAAAGATTTCCAGAATACAAAACTCGAGATTTCTTCATAGCAGGGGAGAGCTATGCTGGGCATTACGTGCCCCAGCTTGCTCAGCTAATTCTGGAAAATAACAAGGTTACCAACAAAACTGTCATCAACTTGAAAGGAATCGCCGTAAGTCTATACTAAAAAAAAAAGCATGGTTTTGATGTCCTTTTTTTCCATAATTTATCATCCATGCTGACATGAAGATGTTACAATTTTTAGATAGGTAATGCATATATAGACTTTGAAACACAAGAGGAAGGAACATTCGATTACTTTTGGTCACACGCTCTCAATTCCGATGAAATTCACGAGGGAATTACATTGAATTGCAATTTTTCGTCGGAAGCAACTCCATCAGATGCATGTCAGGCCTATTACGATCAAGCGTTTGCAGCCATCGGCGACATCTTCATTTATGATATTTATTCTCCCCCGGTATATTTTTTAATTGTTTTTTTTTTCCCTTCATAGAAATGATCTTCATTTTGCTCAGTTCCATTCTTTGATTGAAACAGATACCAGTGTGCGTGCAGTTTACGCACAATGTATATAGAAACAGACTTCTCCCTTGGCGAACACGAGTCAGTCGAGGATCCGGTAGTTTGTATCACCTGGAATAGATTGAGAGGACCAAAAGGGGCCTAAGGAGTGTGATGAATCGTTCTTGGGGTCGCCTGACCGGTCCTGGAAGAATGCTAACAAGACCTGAACCACAGAAAAAGGGGTTAGAGGGGCGCCAGAGTGTTTTCCGGCATATCCCCTCCGACGGTTAAGTCAGTATATGCGAGAGAGGAAGAAGAAAATACTCTGGAGTGGGTCAGTTTTTCGTCCCTTTGCTTCATGTTTTTGTGGGGTATTTATACCTCTGAATGCTCATCATTGCTGGTGATTTGATTAGTAGGTATCGTCAGGAATGGGACAGTGTGCCCATGATTTTCCGCAGGGAATCACCAGATATTTATTGCTCGGCCCGTCGAGGTCATCACAATAACCGCTCGGCGCAACATCTCATAAATGCCCGGAGGGAGAGTATTAAATGCTTCACCCTCGGCATTGGGGTATTAAATGCCCTGGAGAAGGAACAGTTAAGGCCACTACTCTTCAGGCCCCCAAGACTCAACGTTGGGTCTCATCACAAGAAGGATTTATTAAATGTTTGCTTGTGTCAGCGTCGTTTCTGCAGACTCTGCAACCTTCATCATTACCATCTCTGACACTTGAATCCACGTGTCGACCCCTCATAGGTCTTCTGTTCCACCCTTCTGATTCGCATGACCAGTCTGAACCAAACCTACTCATAATGATTAGATTGTCAAATCCACCAGTTAGCGGGTGTCCTTAGGAGTCAGAGGGTACAGATGTCTTCCTCGGGACCGATGGATACCCATAGATTCCAGTGGAATAAACGTATACCGAGGGACACGCGTCTTCCTCCTAGGGCCAGGAGGCGACTTGTCCCCGAGAACGTAACGCCGAGGACACATGTCATGATCCCAGACGTCTTAACACTGTTCCCCCGAGAATACGTGTCAGTATCCCCGAGGTCCAAATAAGTAGTCCCATCAACCAGTATTAGTTCCATGCTCAGAAGATTACGTCTGCTCTTACTTGAACATTCCTGCAGTTCAAAGATCACTTCATGCAAATGTCACGGGTCTTCCAGGTCCATGGAAGTCTTGCAAGTATTATCCTTTCCCTTCTCAACAGTCAATTAATATATATATATATATATATATATATAGAGAGAGAGAGAG
Organism: Ilex asprella; assembly: GCA_023539305.1. Classification (NCBI taxonomy): domain Eukaryota; kingdom Viridiplantae; phylum Streptophyta; class Magnoliopsida; order Aquifoliales; family Aquifoliaceae; genus Ilex; species Ilex asprella. Next base: position 31,030,650 of record CM042191.1, read on the forward strand.
AGTGGTTTAGCACACTAATTCATCCTATCCTCTATTTTCTACTGATTTTCATCTTGATGGCATCTCGTTTCAGCTGCGACATAAATAGTAATTGGCAGGACTCGCCAGATACGGTGTTGCCTACCATTAAGGAGCTGATGGGCAGTACCATAAGTGTTTGGATTTACAGGTTAAGTCAAACGACTACACTTAAATTGATCCTACAATATTCGACTCAACTCAACCAGACTTGTCCCGACTATTTGGGTTACACTTTTAAGTTTATTCATTAGAATGATCATATTTCTTAGAATTTTATTTGCACTTGCAGTGGAGATACAGATGGTGCAGTGTCAGTGACAACAACTAGGTACGCCATAGACAAGCTCGAAACAACGGTTAAGACTCCATGGTACCCATGGTACACCAAAGGCGAGGTAAGAAAGACTTCATACACAGAGGGGCACACAATTCTCAACATTATAACTTGTTAATCTGAGAAATTGTCATTAATTTTATCTAGATTTATTTATAACAAATTTAGGTCAGAACCAAATTAATACATCAAACTCTCTTAACAAATGGGTCGAAACTTACTGAATATACGTGACTATAAAAGAGTAAGATCCTCTTTAATACATTTCTTTTCATTTCTCTCATTGGTAGACTCACGACATAATGTAAATTAGGTGTATTCCCTGAGTATTACATGGTAAGTGATCTATCAAGGAGAAGAATAGAGGAAAAAAGTATTAAAGAATTTATGGATCCCGACTCTACATAGATAGATGACATAAATGAATTGAACATATTGTAACACATGACTTAAACACATCACGAACTTGGCACAACACGTCCCATTTCAGCCCTACAGATACTTTTCCTTATCTTAATATTGAAGAAACACCTTATCCTAAAAAAAGAACTCCTATTTATGTTTCTTTTAAGGTTGGCGGGTATGCAGTTGGATACCAGAACTTGACGTTCGTGACAATAAGAGGAGCTGGCCACTTTGTTCCATTTTATCAACCAGCTCGAGCATTGGAATTCTTTTCATCATTCTTGCAGGGAAAGCTTCCCCCTACAGATCAGAGCTAAAAAAAAAAGGGACTGGGGACAATAATAAAAATTAAGAGGAGTTAGAATTGTGATGAAGTTGCAAATAAATTTTAACAATCTCTCTGTATCATCATTTTATTGATGTTTTCAATAAACATGGTTTGTTCCTATGTGCTATAATATTTCGAAGACCAATAAAAAGAACACGAAATATTGTATTACCCGAAAACTTCTTAGAAGCAAAATTGTTAAAAATAGTGGGTGGTTCATATTTACTAAGCAAAAAAATAAATGGTCAATGGGTGGAATGAAGGAGAGCGTAGCGAAGTAGAGCAGGGTTTTATTGAGAAATTTCAATGTATGGGTGATTTAAAGAGATCAACGTTCATCAAACATTGAATGACTCAATTTGGGGAGTAAATTCTTTATCAATTTTGGTGCATTTTGTCAAATTTCACATGGCATTGTGAAGCCAATGCATGCAAGACCCTAGCTAGACTTTCTATTTAATTGTGGAATTTACATCAAACTAATTTACACATATGTCTCTCAAATTATGATCATTGTGTCAATTATATACATAATTTTTTTTATTAATTGAGGCCCTAAACTTTTTAATTGTGTCAATTGAACCTTTTTGTCTTTTTGTAATATATAGTTACGTAAGTGACACACTCTAACAGAAGTAGACATAATTCATATCCAACTACTCGTACTCAGTTTGAGTGGCCTATCTATAAAGCATTGCTCTTGTTCTTAAACTAAACCCCACTCAGTTGCCGGTGAAGTGAAAGTACTGATGAAGTATGATTCTTTTGAAGGGTTTCATTTGTTAATTCCATTCATTGGCTAGTATAGATTTGGATTGAATTAAGCTGCTCTTTTTTATAATCTTTCTGAGTGCGTAATTGCACATAATCCATTACAATTCTTTAGCGTTTGATGTACCTGCTATCTTATATAATTTATATAATTTGGTTGTAAATGATTGTACCACATGCATAGCACCTCTTGAGACAACTTGTATAAGAAGAGGCAAGAAGCAGAAAAAACAGCACAACTGCACAGCCCTAATTGCATAATAAAGTAGCTCGGAAGTTAGATTCATGGAAGATGCAAAAGCCAGCAATTCTACCGTTGAAGGGGACCTTGAAACGGGATCTATTGGTTCTGAACGACACAGCAAATATATCCAACCAATGGATATCGTAGACAGATCTTTGAATTTCAGTGATATATACCAGACTCCTATAAACAAACTTAAGGTATATTTTTCGTTGAATCTTTTTTTTTTTTCTTCTTATTGTGTCAAGAGTGACACCAAATGCATGCATATCGGTCCAAGTAATACTACTTAGGTTTGAATCTTGAAATCAACTTCTTTAAAATACGAGTAAAGTTGCTATTTATCTCTCTTAGACCCGTTGTAGGAGAGAGTCTCAGGCACTGTACCTTGATCTTTTTCCCTCATGCTCACCTTAAGCGGATGGTTGATCAATCGGTGAAGAAGCAAGAGGGACTTTGAATGAAGCTTTCAAAGCTCCATCTTCCACGCTAAAGTGGCCTGAAAGTGTGTGTTGGCATACTGAGAAAAGAAAAGAAAGAAAATGGGCTGGGACAGGGATATATTTAAGTGGTGGAGTTTGCATTCCAAAGTAATTGGAATCCATGTAAGATTCCACTAAACCATCTACAAATTTAGAACACCACTTCTATGAGTCATGATTGCGATAACATGATGACAATATCTTTCTCTCACTACAAGAAATTAGGGTTTTACTGGCGTTTGTTTGACAAACACCAGTAATTTTCCAATTGCTGGAGTCTGGCCAAAAAAGTTAACGTTCATCTTCCATAGAAAAAAACGGCAGTGTATATTTTGCGGTGTGAGAGCTTTCTTGACGTTAGAATAGACGGAGGGTGTGTAGACCAAACGCCGGGTATGAATTTTCCCAGTGGTTGTTCAATTTTTGTCTGTTTTGCTGAAATTTCTTGTTGTGTCTTATTTGAAGATTTACATTAGTCCAGAAAAGTCCAATTTAAGAAGAATTCCAGCATTTTACTAAGAGGAAGATTTGATTCTCTCTCTCTATATATATATGATCTTCAGGAATATCCTACACTGCAAACATGGATGCTGGCATACCAAGCTCTGGGAGTTGTATATGGAGACATGGGAACCTCTCCTGTCAACACTTTTTCTTCCACTGTCATCACAAACCTTAATGAAGACGACCTAGTAGGGGTCCTAAGTCTCATCTTCTGGACTATGACAACACTCTGTCTGGTCAAATATGTGCTCATAGTTCTTCATGCCAATGATCATGGAGAAGGTGGTACCTTCGCTCTGTATTCGATTATCCGGCGACATGTAAGTTTTCACACCAGACTCGCGTTTCAGAACACAAGGTTGGAGTCCGTTGGAAATCTGACGTATAACCAGCCTCCGGGGAGTTCTCTCCGATCAAAGACTAAGAAGTTCTTAGAGAGAAGCTCTGTTGCTCAGAATCTTCTTACTTTTGTTGTGTTGCTTGGAACTTGCATGGTCATTGGCGATGGGGCACTCACTCCTGCAACTAGCGGTAAACTTCCAGTTTTATCACCAAAGCACCAACACACACTTATTACTTATATATCAGTAATGCTACAATGATCAAATTTTAAAATTAAATTTAGAGTCCAAATGACGTGGTATTTGAAGTTTTTATTGGAACCCAAACGATATGACACCAAATAAAGAAGCCCAACTCAACTGTCATGTCATTTGAGCTTTAAATTTGGTCAGTATAGCATTATTCCTTATTTATTTATAGGAGTAATGCTGCTGACCAAATTTTAGAACCAAATTTGGAGCCCAAATGACATGACAGCTGAGTTGGGTTTTTTTATTTGGTGTCATATCATTTGAGTCCCAATAAAAATTTTAAATAATATGTTGTCATGTCATTTGGGCTTCAAATTTGGTCAGTGTAGCATTACTCATATTTATAGGTCATATGTGACACTACGATGCTAAGTGGTTTGGTGTGTTTCTTCATATATATATAACAAAGTACAATACAATTCAAATCTCAAAAGATAAACAAAATGACTTTTGCTATTCGCGGTAGAGATTTCTTTAAATTTTACTTTAAAATTATTCTAACGGCTCATATTAAAACCTCAAATTTAACAGAAAAAATAGGTCCCTAAGTATGTGTTTGGAGTGACGTTTTAAAAGTGTTTTTAAAAATTATTTATCATAAGTACTTTAAAAAAAATAATAATGTTTAGAACCGTATCACCACCACTACCGCCACTGCCGCTCAACCACCACCATTACCGCCGTCATTGTCGCCACCACTACCACCACCATCACCAACACCACTGCCCCCACTATCCCCCACCACCATCACTACCACTACCATCACTGTCCCACCACCTTCACCGTTGTCGTCGCTACCGCCACCACTGCCACTGCCCCACCGCCATCACCTTCGCCCCACCACCACCACCCTCGCCCTCACCCCATCGCCACCAACTACTGTCACTCACCCCACCACACCTATTACCACTATCCGTCATCGCTCACCACTGCAGTCACCCACTGTCACCTACCCTCACTACACTTATCATTGTTGTCATTCGTCACCACCCATCACACTATCGCTTAGAAACATCCATCGTCGCCCACCACCATCATCATCACCCCCACTACTACCACTGTCAACCATCATCACCGTCGTCAACCACCACCATTGTCGTCACCCACGATTGTCACTACCATCATTGTCACCTAAAACCCACCACCACCATCACCGTTGTCACCCACGGCTGCCACCACCACCACAACGGTTGTCGCCACCCACCACAACTATCACCGTCTCACACCATCACCACTGCTGCCCAGCACCACTAACCCGCTCTCCCACATTACATTTGGTACTTAAATTTCTTTATCGCTATTTTATGTTTATAATTTTATTTTTGGTGTGAATACAAATATGTTTATTGCTGCCTATTTTTTTATTACAAGCACGAGGAATAACTAGTACATATATAATTGATTTTTTCTTGCAGTTCTTCCAGCTCTTCAAGGATTAACCCAAGCAGGAACCTCAAAAATAACACAAGGTACTCTTGTTTCTAAGTTCTCTAAAAGGTAACAATATATGTGATAGTTATTTGACAAAAAGTAAACTACATATATGATCCTCAAACTCTGATTATGTCAATTAAGTTTTTGAACTTTTTTTTTGTCAATTGAGTTCTGGAACTCTTTACTTATGTCAATTGAGTTTTTCTATCCACATTCATTAGATTTTCTAATAGAAAGTGACAAAATATACTACTCATGTGATTGAGTTGTAACTCATTGTTCACGTGAGTGTTACACTTCTCCACTTTTCATTAAAAAGTCTGACAGAAATGAACAGAATAATTCAATTGATACAAATAAAAAATTTAGTAACTCAACTGATACCAAAAAAAAAAAGTTTAAGAGATTAATTCACACAAGGGTCATAATTTATGGTTCATATGTGTAATTTGCTCTTTGACTAAAATAGAATGAGAACAAACCCAAATAAAAAAGAAAACCAAAAAGATAGAACAAAATGTTTAGTCAAGCGAGCAGAGACTAGAGAGGATGGTCCCTCACACAAAGTACTAGGGAATGATCTATGTTATGTAGGACTTGGATTCGATGGAAGGAGTCAACCATATAAAAAGTTAAATTAAACAAAATATACCTTAATCTTGACTGGACCATGAGCTGTAAAAAGAAACTAAACTTTAAAATAAAAAGGATCAAAATACAGCAAATGACAGTTGATTTCCTCGACCAGAATTCTTTTTTTACACTGTCCTATCAACTAACGTGTTTCTAGTATAATCTAGAGCTATATTATTAATTTTATATTACCCGATGATTAGCATCCATTGTAAATTTAATTTAAAACTATTTTATTTTGGCCCAAACTATTTTCACTTTACCCCCGACATGTTGGCAATTTTCATTCACAAGGCAACGGACTTTTGCAATTGGGGCATTGCGAAATCAATTCAAGTAGTTAGGGGGAACGTAAAAAATTCAATAATTCAAGGGCCAAAGTAAAATTGATTCCATAATTAAAAAGGGGTCAAAGTGTTATTTTCCCCACAAAAAAAAAATTAGAGATGCTTCGAAAACTTACCCAGGTGTTCTGGTTATTGTTGTTGCAGACCAGATTGTTTTATTGGCGGTTGTTGTTCTAATAATCCTCTTCGCCTTCCAACGTTGTGGAACTAGTAAAGTCAGCTTCGCATTCTCTCCAATTATGCTGTTGTGGTTTGTTACAAATGCTGCCATCGGAATCTATAATATCTTCAGACACCAACCATCCATTTTGAAGGCAGTTTCACCTCACTACATCTTTCAAATCTTCTCACGCAATGGCAAGACTGGTTGGGATCTTCTAGGTGCAGTGTTCTTGAGCATAACAGGTATAATATTTCTTGGTATTGAAGCTGAAGCTGATAATCAAGTTCATATATTATATCAAATTTTATTCAATTCATAATTAATCCATTTAATCTTGCAAAGCCTAGTTCGTATGGTGTATACTTCACAAATGGTTCATATTATTGGAAAAATAATAATAAACATGGTTTTTCATGTTTTAGGAGTTATTTTTATGCATTTAGTTTTTGTGTTAGTGGATCATCAATTTGGTATTAATGGGGGACAAAGTAATTACGGTATTTTAATTCTCTAAGTAATGGAGGAGTGGGGTCTTTATTATTTTTATTATTGTATTATGTAGTGGAGTTATTTTGTATGTCATGTGTTATATATGAGAGTCTATATATAT
>CM042191.1:31074490-31092878 GCA_023539305.1 Ilex asprella
CGAATCTAATACGATACGACTCAATTGTCACCCCAAATCTTAGTCAAGACAAAAAAAAGTTGTCATTTTTATTTCTCATCCATTCAACCAAACACAACGGAAGGAAAATAAATCATTCTTAATTTTTTTTTTTTTTGAAGGATGAAAAATGTATCCCTTCTATTTTTTATCATTCCTACCGGACATAAGAGATTAACAGTATAATTTACCTAATATTGCATTTTGGTGAGATAATGTTGCAGTTTGGTGAGACAATGTTGCAGTTTGGTGAGATAATAATAAATACTTCACCTCCACCCCCCCCCCCCCCAACCCAAAAAAAAAGAGATAATAATAAATGCCAAAAAATGGTCCAAATACATCCACCAAATCTCTATCCCTTCTATGTCTCTCTTTCTCTCCATTGGTGACAAAAAAGTGCTCTGCCTAAATCTCTCTGCAATGGCTTCAAGTACAACAGAAATAGTCCATGACTATCCGCCCTTCATCCGAGTCTACAAAGATGGTCGAATTGAAAGATTGTTGGGTAACGACGTCGTTCCTGCATCAGTGGATCCCGACACCGGTGTTCAATCCAAAGACGTCGGAATTGCGCCGGAGATCGGTGTAACCGCCAGGCTTTTCTTGCCCAGAAACGCCAACCCACACCACAAACTTCCTCTCCTAGTCTACTTTCACGGCGGAGGCTTTCTCGTCGAAAGCGCCTCCTCTCGGACGTACCATAACCATCTTAATTCACTTGCCGCAGAAGCAAACGTTGTTGTAGTTTCTGTGAATTACAGGTAAGGACGTCATCTTTATAAGTTTATGTAGCATAAAGATTAGATTCATCCGACATTAAAATACATAATTAATTCAATAATTGTATTAAATAGAATCAATAATCTCTTAAAATTAGACAATTTTTTCAATATAATGAATGGGATACGGCATGGAATTGAAATGATGCTAGTCAAAGTAATTTGATACAAAAATAATGCGACACATCTCGATTGACATTCTTAATCTTTACAGGCTTGCCCCAGAGCACCCTCTCCCTGCAGCTTATGAAGATTCATGGGTCGCGATCCAATGGGTTGCTTCCCATTTCAAAGGAGATGGCCAGGAGCCATGGCTGAAGGACTATGCTGACCCCCAACGTGTGTTCTTCGGAGGAGATAGTGCAGGTGGTAACATAGCACACAACATGGTCATGCGGGTCGGGTCAGAAAACCCGGGAGGTATCAATCTTGTCGGGTTGGTTTTAATCCATCCATTCTTCTGGGGTGAAGAACCAATTGGCAATGAAGCTGATGAATCCAATTTCCCCATTAAAGCCTTCGCCGATAACTTGTGGCGGTTTGTGAACCCGTTGACGGTTGGTTCGGATGACCCGTTTCTGAACCCGGCTCTCAATCCGGAGCTTTCAAGCCTAGTGTGTACAAGGGTTCTGGTTTGTGTTGCTGAGAAAGATATATTGAAAGATAGGGGTTGGTATTACAAGGAGCAATTGGACAAAAGTGGGTGTAAAGGAAAGGTAGAGGTTATGGAGGCCAAGGGGGAGGACCATGTCTTTCATTTGTTTAATCCCACTGGCGAAAATGCTTTGGCTTTGCTTAAAAGAGTTGCTTCTTTTTTGAATCAGGACAAAGCCTAGTGGTTATCTTCTTGTAAGTCTTGTCTTTTCATATCCTAAGTACTCCTTCAATAATTAGAATCCACTTATTGGTATGGATTCATTTAATTTGAACTCGAAAGATGTGTAAACACTTGCAAACTATAACTATCAAGTTTCTCGTTGAAATACTCTTTTTTCTGATTTATTATGATATCTTAACTCGCTCGTAACTGAAGCAAGCATTTTTGCAATTTCTGTAGAGAAACATTTTTCATATTATAACAATTAAACATGCATATCGTGTCACTACCAAATTATTCGTGTAGTGATTGTGTGTATCATATGTATAAATTGACATTTGCCTAATAAGCTTGTGGTTATTGAAATTTCACAAGTTGTAATTCTTGATACACTATGTCATTCGGAGCAGGCAAGGTATAATTCAACTTAGTCTCCAAGTAGGAATTCTTACGCTATTCCATGCAGTGAATATACTATAAAAATCATATAAATATTATTAGTACGACCTTAGATCCATGTTAGTGACTTTACTGATCATCATCAAGCTCTAATTTCATAGGATTCAATCTCGTTGTGCACCATTTTACAGGCAGGTAGGATAATGTCAAATTAATGGTCCAATAATACATATATACATCTGTTTCAAATGAATTTTTCTCTGTGTTATCTATAATAGACAAGTTTACGATGCCCAAAAAAAAATAGTACAATACTGTTGTTTTTCACTTTTGTATATATTTTTACTATTTTTTTTGGTATTTTTACTACAAAAGTGATAAAAACACTTACAAAAATTGTAATTTTTTTGTTAAAAAACAACCTACAAAAATTATAAAAATATCACTTAAATTAATAAAATTTAAAAATACAGTACCGAAATGTTCAAGTTGGGGCCCGTTCAATTTTTTTTCAGTCAAACACTACAAGAGAAGCATTAGAAAAGCTTATTACCAAAGGAATGAGTGTATAAAAAAGTCATTACAAAAACTTTTTACCTTGAAAAACACTTCTCTTTTTGTCAAAAGTTCAACGCCCTAACATTGAGAAAGCTTTTCATGGCATTGACATTATTGGCATTATATTGTGTGGCCCACAACTTTTTTTCAAGATTAATGTTATTCAAATTTAAAATTTTAATTTAATTTATTGATTTAATAACATGACAATAATATAAACCAAAAGAATTATTATATGACTATAAGTCTACAACTATTGAATTTTTTTATCAAGACTTTATCACTTATTGTATTACTAGTTATTGTCTGTGCCTGAAGACATAATGTAATAAAAAATAAAAAATAATAAACATATTTGTTTTCATATTCAAATTCAAATAAAAAATATAGAGAAGAGATAAAAGAATTTAAGCATCAATTTGTAGTAGGGGTGAGAGGTGGTAGGCGATAGTGGTAGTGGTAGGAGACGGTGATGGTTGCGGTGAGTGACAATAACCGTAGTGGTTGCGAGGGCGACAGAGGTGGTGATGATGACGGTGATAGCGACGACGGTGGCGGTAAAGATAGTGGTGGCGGCGACGGTGGTGGTAGTGGTAGTGGTAGTGGTAGTGGTAGAAGTAGTGATAAAGTGGTTTTAAATATTATTATTTTTTTAAAAGTACTTATGAGAAATAATTTTTAGAAATATTTTTAAAAAATCAATTCAAATACACCCTGAGGGCCTATTTTTCCTATTAAATTTAAGGTGTTACTGTTAGCCGTTAGATTAACTTTAAAGTAAAATTTAAAGCGATTTTAACCGTAAATAATAAAATTATTTTATTTATCTTTTAAAATTTGGATTATAAACTATTTTATTATATAAATTATATTAATAAATTAAATCAAATTTTAGTTGTTAATAATATTACTCTTTTTTTTATGCAGATACTGATATTCAACCTTATATTCAACCTTTACCCATCCCGTCTGACAAATATATAAGTTAAAAATCTTGAAAAGGACATAGAGTCGTTGAAGAAGATTTGATATCCAATCCTAATGGTCCTACCGACGTATGAATAAACTAGAAGCTTCAATTTTCAATAATGCTACGTATACTAATTTTTTATGCGATAAATTTTATTGACATTCCTTAGATTAAAGTTATATTTTATTAGTACTTCTTTTAATTTTTGAAATATCACTGCATATTCTTATTAATTTTTGTTCCCCGATAGAATACTTAATTTTACTAAATTACTCTGACTAGAACTTCCATTTTACTTAATTACCCTTGATGAGTCCAGATTTTATTGGGTCAAACACAATCTAAATAAACTAAGAAAGTCCAAAGAAAAATTCAATCGAAATTGGATCAACCCAAGAGCTCAAGTCATGGGAGACGTTCGTAAATCAACAAGGAGTCATGAGAGACATTCGTAAATAAACAAGGAGTCAATGGAGATGGACGTAAATCATTGCAAAATCAAGTGGAGCCCAAACCAAAGGCCAACGCCCAAATGAGAGCCAAGAGGGCGCCGCCTAAGGGTCACCCAAGCTAGGCGTCGCCCAAGGGGGTGCCGCCCAAGGCTGCCCCTAGTCTTCTCCTACGGCCTTTTCACTCTTATGCAAGTCCAAGTCACACCAACTCTAAATAAATCTAAGCTCAAGACGAGGATCAAGTCCAATCCAGCCACGAGTCCTCCTCCGAAAGAATAGGGGCACGAGGGAGAAAATATTTAGATAGGCGAGGAGATCTTCTACCATAACTATACTTACCAAAGTAGTAGAAGTCTTCTCCTTCACATCACCGTCTCACTGTCATGGCCTAACTATATAATGTAAGCTCTCTTAACATTGAGGACACGCCTCCAAGACTTCTACACACACCCTCATATTATTTCTCTCTCTCTACCAAAATCATTGTAACACTAGTCGGAATTATTCTCCCGGCGACGTCACTCATCAATAAATACTAAAGGTCATCGCTACCATTCCCGAGAGTAGACGTAGGTCACTCGGGCCGAACCACTATAAATCTTTGTGGTCACTCTACATTTACTGTTTTGCCATTGATCTGCTATTGATTGTCTATTTACTGCTCATTAATCACACCCTTAAATATTCTTGACTGTTGATTTTGCACAAAGACAATTTTGTGCATCATCAATTTGGCGTCGTATGTGAGAACGACTGAGTTTTTACTACCTTGCAACCCTCTTGCAATCCATGACGATCACAACCAGGTCGATGTCTCAATAGCCGGGAGACGACAACCTAGCACACCGGGAGGAGGTTCCACCTCCCCTCGCACCTTCAGAGTCGTCTTCTATGGCGACCCCCATCGTTGGACAACATCTCTTACAGACTATGCAGTCGCTAGTAAAGCAGAACCAGCAACTCATTCAATTGATGCTCACCCAACGAGGGGTCACCCCACAACCTGTCGCCCCTGTGGGAGGAACCCCACTCCCTCCAACAGAAGAGGAGCCACAACCTATCCTTTTTGGGCATCAGGCAGCCCCTCACCATGAGGGTCCTCGCCAGAATGCCCTAAGGCCACACCAGGGCACGCCTCGCCCAGTCCCTCTTCAGCGCGCAGGGAGTTCACGAGTCCCCCCTCCACACGTACTTGCGCAACGAAGACGGAGAGAGTCAATATGGTGACCATGAAAGCCAGTACCACCATCCAACTGAGGATGTCCCTAACCAGTGGGACGAGAAGATTAGAGAAGTGCAAAACCAACTCGATGTTGCCCTCAACGCCATCAAGGCACAAGCGCCTGTAACCATGGACTACCTGGTAAGACATACTGATACGCCTTTTGTTGATGACATTGTTAATTATCAGTTGCCTTCGAAGTTCAAGATGTCCACCGTCGAGATCTTAGACGACACCAAAGACCCCCTCGACCATCTGGACACCTAAAAATCCTTAATGCAACTGCACAACGTGCCAGAAGATATTATGTGTAGGGTTTTCCCTACCACCATGAAGGGGTCCCCTCGCCAATGGTTCTATAAGATCAGGCCCTCCTCCATCCACTCTTTTGAAGAACTCAGTAGGTCTTCGTCTCTCACTTCATTGGGGGATGTCGATATCAGAGACCAATGACCCACCTGCTCACCATCAAGCATGATAGGGATGAAAGTCTCAGAGACTACCTCACCCGCTTCAATGAGGAGGTCCTCTAAATTAAGGAGCCAGATGACAAGGTAGCCTTGGCCGCCTTATCGCTGGCCTTCGCACCTCCAGTTTCATGTTCTCTGTCGTCAAGAAGCCACCCTCTAGCATGCCCAAGCTCCTGTCAAGGGCACAGAAGTACATGAATGCTGAGGATGTCACCAAGGCCCGTTGAGGTGAGTCCTCCCAAGGAAGGGAGGAGAGGAAAGACACCCGCGAAGACAAGTGCGAGGCGGAGAACAAGAGAAAGAGAACCAAAAAAGTTTCTTTCAAGGACTGTCTTGGTCTGTACCCCCCGAGAGACCGACAGCCTTTCACGTCACTCAACGCATCAGTGGAGCACATCCTATTTCAGATACAGGATGACCCCACGCACAGCTGGCCTGGAAAAATGAAGTCCGCCCCAAATCGCAGAAATCACAGCAGGTATTGTCGCTTCTACCGCGACCATGGCCACGACACTAATGACTACTATGAGCTTAAGAGACAGATCGAGGAGCTTATATAGTGTGGTCAGTTGAGGCAGTACGTTGCTGGCAGAGGAAAAGCCCCGCCACTTGGTCAGGACCAGGATGATAAAGAATACCAACCCCTCGGAGAAATCCAGACAATCTCCTGAGTGCCAGGAGAAGGAGTTGACTCGGTCTCCGCTAGGAAAACCTTCGCCCACCTATGGGACACCGAAAACCTGAGGATTTTTATATATCTTTTATTGCTTTAGTTGATTTATTTCGTTATTCATTATTTTATGAAATAAAATTTTGCAAGATTATTAATTGTCTTATTTTCATCTCAAACAGCCTACGACCTAACAACAACAAGGTAAACAAAAAGTCAAAAGGCGCTCAGACAAGGGGTCTCGCCCTCTCCACCTTGGGTGTCTCCTATGATGTCGCCCAGACGAGGGGTCTCGCCCTCTCCACCTTGGGCATTCTTCTTGATGCCGCCTTGACAAGGTCTCGCCCTCTGCACCTTCGGCACCTCCATGATGGTCTCACTCTCTCCACCTTGGGCGGCTCTATAATGGTCTCGCCCTCTCCACCTTGGGTGCCTCCATGAGGGCCTTGTCCTCTCCACTTTCGGCGCCCCCATGATAATTTTGCCCTCTCCACCTTGGGCGTCTCTATGACGGCCTCGCCCTCTCCACCTTGGTTGCTTCTTCGATGCCGCCTAGATGATGGGTCTCACCAAGCGCCCAACTTTAGGCATCCAACACCAGGCACTGGGCGCCCAGCTCCTTAGAGCCATCTTCATCTCCATCTCAATAGAATGAGTCTCAAGCGCCCAGCTTCTCAGAGCCCTCTTCAGCTCTATCTCAATGGAATGAGAGCACTCTCCTTATCTTCATCTCAATGGAATGAGTCTCAGGTGCCCAGCTCTTCAGAGTCCTCCTCATCTCCATCTCAATGGAATGAGTCTCTGCCACGACGGCCTTCTTCTGAGCTCTACCTACTTGCTCCGCGGTATTCTCTCGTGTTTGTCGCTCGAGCCCTACTGCTCCGTGGCATCCTCTCGTGCTTGCCACCCAAGTCCTACTTGCTCTGCGGCATCCTCTCGTGTCTGCTGCTTGAGTCCTACTGCTCCACGGCATCCTCTTGTGCCGGCCACCCGAGTCCTACATGCTTTTCAGCAGTCCCCATGCGTGCCTCTCTGATATTCCAGGGGCCAAAGACCTCCAAAGCCCTCGTTGATCAAAGTCAAGTCAAAGCAGGATAGCCATGTGGAGCTACAGTCCCCATAGAAGACCGCACAGGAGTCTCAACTCATATAGCAGTACAAAGGTTGGCACAAAAGTCCCAGTCTGAAAAAGAGTGGGGGTACCACCGGGACCCATCTCCAGGGAAGCAACCTGACAATCGGACCTTAACTGAGAAGTACTGGGGGCATCAAACCTCACTCTCTTGTGAGGAAGGGAAGACACCGCCTAAAAGCACAGAGAGTCTCCACCATTACCCTGTCAATAGGGCGCCTGTAATTAGAGACAAGGTCAGTTAGTGACCAAGCACCAAAAAAGCACCCCTCATATCAAGACTCAAGATGTCACCCAAATACAAACACAGTAGTGCCCAAGGCCTCCTGGCATCGCACAAGACGCCTGCTCAGCCTCATGGCAACGTACATGACACCTGTTCCAACCTCATGGCGTCACTCAAAGCACCTTACCCGCCTCTTGGTGGTGCCCAGACAGACTTGCGCCAACACCTCAGCAAAAGGGTCACCTCTCCCACCTCCAACATGGGCGCCGTCCACTACACCTCCAGCCCCTTTGGTGCTGCATAGTACTCCGACACTGGCATTCTCGCCCAGTCTTCTATCTCCTCTAAAGGCGCTGCCCATGGGCCTTTCGGCAGCCAAGCCACATCCTCATTCTCAATTATCTCTCCATGACTACCCCTCAAGCTTGTCTAGTGTCTTGTACCAAAAAAAAAGAGAGAAAGAAGGAGATGACCAAGAGGCGACGCCCAAGCCAAAAAAAAAAGGAGAGGTGGCGCCCAACCAAGAAAGGAAGAAAAAAAAGGAGGAGGTGGAGGAGGAGGCCAGCCAACGCCTAAGCCAGGGAAGAAAGAAAAAAATGGTCAAAGATGGTGGACTTTGATATAAAAAAGAATGCTTTTGATAAAGGACCACCAAAAAAAAGAGAAAAAAAATTATATTCAATACCGATAAATACAGCGGAGTCTTGAAGACAAAGAAGCGCAAGAAAATTTCGACTTACCCCGATGAAGATGAAGCACATGCCTACAACCCCTTCCTCTCACAAGAAGTTAGAGGCTGGGGGCATGGGGGCAAATGATGAGTCCGGATTTTATTGGGTCAAACCCAATCTAAATAAACCAAGAAAGCCCAAGATCTAATCGGAGTTGGATCAACCCAGGAGCTCAATCATGGAAGACGTTCGTAAGTCAGCAAGGAGTCATGAGAGACATTCGTAAATCAACAAGGAGTCAATGGAGATGGACGAAAATCATTGCGGAGTCAAGTGGAGCCCAAACCAAAGGCCAATGCCCAAATGAGAGCCAAGAGGGCGCCGCCTACGGGTCACTCAAGCCAGGCGCCGCCCAAGGGGGCATAGCCCAAGTTTGCCCCTAGTCATCTCCTACGACCTTTTCACTCCTATGCAAGTCCAAGCCATACCAACTCAAGACAAGTCTGAGCTCAAGACGAGGATCAAGTTCAATCCAACCGATAGTCCTCCTCCGAAAGAATAGGGGCACGAGGGAGAAAGTATTGGGATATGTGCAAAGATCTCCTACCATAACTACACTTACCAAAGTAGTAGAAATCTTCTCCCTCACGTCACCGTCTCACTGCCCTATCCTAACTATATAATGTAAGCCCTCTCAACATTGAGGACACGCTTCCAAGACCTCTACACACACAATCACATTATTTCTCTCTCTCTACCAAAAGCATTGTAACACTCGTCGGAGTTATTCTCCCAGCGACGTCACTCATCAATAAAATACTACAGGCCATCGTTGTCATTCCCGAGAGTGGACGTAGGTCACCCAAACCGAATCACTTTAAATCTTTGTGTTCACTCTACATTTAATGTTTTGTCATTGATCTGTTATTGATTGTCTATTTACTGTTCATTAATCACACCATTATACATTATTAACTGTTGATCTTGCACAAAGACAATTTTGTGCATCATCAACCCTTATCAAATTAATACAAAAATAATCTATAATTTTATCAAATTAACATCAAATTGACCTTTAATTTTGTTTGATTAATATTCAATTTTATACAATTAATATTTAAATTTTATCAAGTTACCATAAAATTAACATGAAATTTTGCCAAATTAATATTCACATTCATCAAATTAGCATTCAATTTATCCAATTAACCTTCAATTTTATTAACCTAATACCAAATTAATATTCAATTTCATGAAATTAACATCAAATTAACATTCAAAATTTTCAAAATCATATTAAACTTCATCAAATTAATATTTAATATGATTTATTTAACACATAATTAACTATCAATTTTATCAAATTAACATTAAATTTCATCAAATTAGTACAAGATTTTACCATATTAAAGTGAAATTGATCTTAAATTTTATAAAATTATCATTTTATTTCAACAAACTAATATTCAATCTCATCAAATCGATATTCAATTTTATAAAATTAACACCAAATCAATATTAAATTTCATTAAATTAACTCCAAATTAACATTTAATTTCATCAATTTAACATCCAATTTATCAAACTAACATCATTTTTTTTATTGAATTTTAAATTAACATTCAATTTCGTAAAATCAATGTCTAGTGGTGATTTTCCATCCGTGTGAACTGTGGTTTGCTTAGGTCGACTAATTGGACCTCGTGAGATAGCTTCATTCAATTTTATAAAATTAACATTCAATTGTTTGAATTTAATATTTAGTTTTATCAAATTAATATTATTTTTTAAAATTAACACCAAATTAACATTTTATTTTATACATTTTTTTGTAGGAAACATTCTATTTAATCCAATTAGTATTTAATTTAATTTAATTAATATTAAAATGATGTTTACTACTACTTTAAACTTATTAGTATAGATGGTCAAGGGTAAATTTGGCAATTTATAAAAGAATAAACAATCATATCACAGCAAGGGTAGTTTGTAAAATGTATATATAAACTACTGGGGTGTACAATGATATTTCAGAAACTAGAGGAGTGTCGATAAAATATGACTTAAATCTAAGGGGTGTCAGTGAAATTTACGCTTTTTTATACCCACCATCTCAATATAGACCATTAGAATTTATTAAATATTCAATGACTCTGATTGTATCACATCAAGTGGTGTAAAAGAAGTGATCCATAAAGGTAGTGCTGTGAGCACTACACTTAAATATTTTAATTATATTATTTTATTTTTCGTTCAATTCCGATGAGAAAAAGGCTCACTCTTACTTTTCGTATGCGTTAGTCCTAAGAAGATAATGTTGTGAAAATGATGATCCAAATCACCATAGAAGACGTTGTATGTGTGTTCTCGTTCCGTCTAGTTTCGCCGAAGTGGAGAGAGAAAATCAGGGAAAGAGAAGAGAAAGGCTAAAAAAAATTCTCTTATAGTAAAACTTGTTTTACTGCTAAGGGTTCAAATAGGAGATCTCATTAATGAGCAAATAGTTCCCCGTGTTTTAACAATTCTGAGGATGAGTTCACCAAAAATTGGACAAAACATGTTAGCCTTGTTTTCTACTTTTTCTTCTAAGTTCTCACTTTTATTGAAAAATTATTTTAGGTAAATTCTAACCAAACAACATCTCTTTAGTTTTTAGTAGTTTGAGAACAAAAAAACTGTTTTTAGAATACAATCCAAACAGACCCCTAATTTTGATATACCACTATTCCTGGGGAAGAAAAACAAGCATTGATAGTTGTTCTATAGTTGACAAATAATTCAAAGGAACAAAAGGAATATTTTTTTTTGGGGGGGGGGGGGAGGGTTAGAAGAAAATGAGTTAAGTTCCACTTCAAGGATTCTGTGATTTTTAAAGAAAACAATGACAACTGTCTATTTTTTTTCTTTATTAATCTATTTAGATGGTTGAATCGGTGGGTTTCATTAACATCTGACAATTGTTGTGCCACCGTACAAAAAAGAAAAACGAGTCACACAATTCTAAATACAATCCCCAATTTCCTTGGCCCTGAACAATACCCATTCAATCACAAACTCAGCAAAAAAAATTGAAAAAAAGGGGGGGGGGGGGGGGAAAGCCTCATGTCCTTAGCTCTCATTCATCAAAGAAGCCAACCTCTTCAACAAAGTCACAGCCTTCTCACAAGTTTGGTTAAACAAATGAAACACATGATCTTCCCCTTGGGTCTCCATAATCTCCACCACACCACCCCATCCACTTTTCCTCAAGGTCTCATAGTAAAACCAACCCCTCTCTCTCAGCCCATCCTTCTCAGCCACACACACCACTACCTGTTGTAAAAATAATAATTTACAATTCATTATACTGGACTCTAAATCAACAAAAGTAAGCTAATTTAAATAGAATTAACAAAATAATAATAATAAGAGAAAAATAGAACACAAAAAACCATATAGATGCATTTTATGGAAGACACCTATTTTAGAATAGTGCCGTTGTCTTGGTTTATGTAGCGAACCAAACTAGACTTATTGATTTTGAATAGAACAAGAAATCCATTGAATCAAATAAATCCTCGGGACTACCCCACATCGGATAGTTCTGGGGGGGGTGTGTGTGTGTGTTAATATAGAGGCTGCAAACTGCCACTTTTAAGTGTTTGTTTGTAGTTCTCGTAGATTTTAAAAATGAATCCTCGATTGCCTTTTAATAATACGCGCAAATTATTCAAAAAGAATTCTTACTGAATTTTTTCACATTAATTTGGAATGATCAAACTAAGTGGATGGAGTCCATTTTAAACAAAATCGCACCAGTCCAAAAAGTCACGAGAACCCTAAGGGGTAACTTAAGTGTTAACAAAGACGAACCGTAAATTTAGACTAACTAAGTTTTAATTTTGGCAATTCTTTGAGGGCAGACCATAAAAAATTTATTCGTCATGAATACTCTAATCTTGACGTAGATGGTTTACCTTTGATCGGACCAAGAAATGAAATAATTAAAATATGCGTAAGTTAGTCCGTACACCTCTGACTATTAAACAAAACAAAAAAAGTCACGAGATTAATCGTCACAACTCCTTCATGCCTAAAGATTGTGACTATTTATAAAAGTTGTGACCATTAGTGATCATTGATCTTCAAGAATTATGATTTGAAGGTTGAGTTTTTTTTTTATATATTGTTTATTTAAAAAATTTAAGCACAAAATAAAAATAACAATCAGCATTACCTTTTTGCACCCCAGGCATGGCAAATTCGGATCCACAGCTGGGTTAATCCTTGGGTCATCCAACCCGGTTGTACCTGGACATGCAAAAAGCCATGTCTTAGTCACATACCCATCTCTGCTTGCAAAATCTGGATGAACCAAACAAACACCACACAGCTTCACTCCTGCTAAATCTTCAACCCCGGCTCTCACTGCTGTGTTGTGAGCGATATTGGCTCCTGCGCTGTCTCCGGCGAGAAAAACTCGCCGGAAATCTGCGTAGTTGTTAAGCCAGGCCTCATGGCCTTGTCCACCACAATGTGATGCCACCCATTGAAAAGCACCCCATGAATCCTCAAAAGCTGTAGGGAGAGGATGTTCTGGTGCTAACCTGGGGGATGTCACATTGTAATTTCAATTTCATATTTTATAAGATCTAATAACCAACCAAAAATCATAATATAATCCATTAAAAAAAAAAGATGACCATAAAATTATTAGTACTTAATTAATTTGGGACTTCATGGAATTTGTCAAGAGATTAGTGGCATATCTCATCCAATACTGAAACTCGCTGTTAATCCGTAACTTAACTCAAATTTTTACTCAAATTTAATTAACATTTAATTAAAAATTTTGATTTCAGTAAATAAGGGCAAACTCAAATTTAAAAATAAAGTAAAATATGACTATTAAATATTTAAAAAAGAATAAAATCCGACATTAAAGTCTTAAATAAATATTTGAGTTTCTTTTCGTTTAGTATGAGTTTGAGTAAAAGACTGAAACTTGTTTTTAGCTTAGCTCAGTTTAAATTAAATTTTGAGTAAGATTTTAATATGCCTTCAAGTTAAATGCATTGCTATATAAAAGAGTATACATAAATAAAAAAGAGTTGGTTTGCAAGGATTAGGCTATGGCTCGAGTCAGCTTTGAGAGTACGTACGGTTTTCTGTCATCTAAGCCTCACTAGCTAGCGGGCTTTCCTCGTGGGTTTGGGCTGCACTGGTAACGCCCACCTTTAGGACTGTCAATTTTTGACATAACACGTTAACACGATACGAACCGAACACGAAGTAAATGGGTTGAACACAAAATTAAATGGGTCAATGAATAAAAATGAGTCAACACGTATAAACACAAAAAAAAAAAGTAGGTTGAGTTCATGTCAAAATCAGGTCAACCAGATTTTGACCTGATTAACCCGTATATTTTAAACAGGTTAATATAATTCGACCTGAACCCGACCTATCCATTTCATACCCGTTTAACCCATTTATCCAAATATATAAAAATAACAAAAATATATTTTTTTCTTCATGTTTTTGATGGATTAAATCCATTTAATTGGAAATGGATGTTAAGAATTGGTTTCCTTTTGCTTCTTGTAATTCTTTAAATTTTATTAAATAAAATCTTTTGATTTTTTTAAAGTTGTTAAACAAATAGAATTGATATGTGGGTTAAACAGATCGGGTTAAACAGGTTAAGCATGTTAACATGTCGTGTTATGTGTTAACTCAAACCTGACATATTTATTAAGCGTGTTAAACATGTCAGGTTCGGATAACACGTTTAATAGTCAGGTCAGGTTAGTGTTTACACATTTTGACACGTTTATTAAATATATCAGGTTTGTGTTTAAGAATTTTTGACACAAACCCAAAACAAACCCGACACGAAATGACACGACACGACACGTTTGACACCCCTACCCACCTCGATTGTCCCTCAAATCTTTTTAGGGCTTGTTTGTGGGAGGAATTTGAATTGGATTGTCCAAATTCGAGTTTGACCCAAAGATGAAATTCAAAGATGGAATTCAACATTCAATGTTATCTATACACATGTTTGGTATGAACAGAAATATATGATTATTATGATAATATATTTGTATATAAATAACTATTTTGTCCCTTAACCAATTTATATATAATGAGGTATATAGAATATATAGGTGTATAAATATCATTTGTATATTAAGCCCCTAAACCCACGTATAAAACCCACTCCCTTGGGTTTCATGACCGGGTCATGACCGGGTCGGGTTTGAAATCCTATTCATACTTCATACTTGTCAAACATGGGTTTAAAGAGGTTTACTCCCTAGCCCATGTTCCCAAACCCAAATATAGGGTTGTTAATCAAACTGAGTTACTCGAACTTGGCTCGGATTTAGCTCGTTCAGACTCGGCTTGTTTAGAAAACAAGCCCGGCTCAAACTCAATAGACTCGACTCGTTTATGTGCAAATACTCGAGCTTGGGCTCAAGTTCGACTCGATCAGGCTCGGCTCGTTTCCTAAACAAATCAAACTTAAATAATTTTTTAAACTCGTACCAAGCTGTTATTGTGTTTGGCTAAAATAGATTTTATTGTGGTTTATTGAACAACTGTAACTGGAAATTAACTAAGAAATACAAATACCACTGAAAATTAAAATTAGAAAAAAAAAAAAAGATGAAGAAAAATAAGTTTTAAACAAACCTGTAGTCGACGGACACTGCCAGAACGTTAGCTTCGGCTACGAGGGAGGTGAGATAGTTGTGGTAGGTGGGACAGAAAGGTGACCCAAAACAAAAAGCTCCGCCATGGAAGTAGACGAGAAGAGCGAGCTTTTGGCCTGAATTAGTGGTGCTAGGCATGAAGAGACGTGCCGATACGCCGGTTTCCAACGAAATCACGACGTCCTTGGAGGCGACACCACCAGATTGAGAATCGGAGGATGGAGGAACCACATCTGTGCCGAAGGATCTCTCTACGCGACCGTCTTTGAATGCTCGGAAATATGGAAGAAACTCGTATGATACTTCATCGGTGATTGAGCTTGATTCCATTGTGTTGGGGAGAAGAAGAACTGAGGAGGAAGAAGATGTTGGTGGAGTAATGTTTGTGTCAACAGACGACTAATAGATTTACTTTGTTTATTTGGATAAATTATATTATTAGCCCCTGAGGTTTGCTACTTGTTACACTTTTGTCCCTAAATTTTTAATTTCTTCAATTTCGCCCTCAATGTTCACACATTGACCCCACTTTGATACTTACCCTTAACTTTCATCCAAAAAAACTAACGGGAAATGTCATATGCCAAACATATGAAGGATGAAAGATTCCTACAGTTTCCAGCAAGTTCTCCGAAGCTGCTGCAGTTAGAGAAGTCTACCTTCTAGCTTCAGTCTTTGAGCTCCATCAGGCAACCATTGTAAGTGACAATTTGGAGGTTATTAAGTTGAGTTCGACCTAAGATGTTCCTCTATGGGAGATTAGTGCTTTTGTTGGTGATATTCGACACTTTTCTAAGGTTTTTAATTTATGTTTTTTCCACAAGTCAAGAGCTCTTAACTGAGCAGTTCATTGGATTGAAGCTAATGCTTCATCAAACTTAATTCCATTGAGTTGGGTGCGCTGCTCCCCTCCCGAGCTTAAGGCTTTATTATCTACTAATTGTAATCATACTTTTCCTATGTAAATGATATCTTTACATAGTTTTTTCCTTCAAAAAAAAAACATGAGGGTACTTAGGGACATTTTTGTTATTATACTCTCAAAACATTGGGCATACATGTTAAAAAAAAATAGTCTCACAAAAAAAAAATATTGCCCTCTCTCTTCTCCAGCTCATCTCTCTCTTCAGCCAGCAATCACTCTATCTCTATCTTTGCGCAAGACTCCACAATTGGAATCGAGCGCCACCACCGCTGGAATCGAACGTCACCACCCACCACCGCTAGAATCAGTTCCCACCATCCACCACCGCTAGAATCGAGCGCCACCATCCACCACTGTTGGAATCGATCGTCATTGCTGAAATTCATCTCCTCTATCTCTTCTCTTCTCTCTCTTTGCCCTCTTACATTCTTAGCGCTTCATACACAAATACACTACAAACCCTAACCAAAACAACCATTACAAAAACCCATACGCCTGACACCACCTCCATCAACCCACTTGAGCAGGCTCCCCCCGCCCCACTGTTCATCATTCCATCCCTAAAAATCTTTTTGATTTTTATTTCATTTTTTGTTTTGATTTTGATTTATGTTTTAAATTTTGATTTTGATTTCATTTATCATTCTATTAGGAATTTTTGATTCGTATTTATTTTTAATTTAAATAGAAATTTGATTAGTAGACGGTGGATCAGTGGCAATATTTGTGGTGTGTGTGATTGTGTTTTGTGTGCAGTGAGAGAAAGATACAATTACTGGGTTTGGTGCGTTTGTGGAGATCTCTCTCTCTCTCACAGAGCTTAAAGATAGTTGTTGGGTTTGTGCATTTGTGCATTTGTGAGTATGACTATGTGTGTTGTGTTGTGGATGTGTATTTGTGGTTTTGTGTAAAGGTTTCCAAGGGACAAATATGTTTAGTTTGGGGGGTGGAGATGCAGTAACCAGAGAGAGAGAACTGTGTTGGGTTTAGGAGTGGAGACGCAACAACGAGAGAGGGAGGGATGTTTCTGTGTGTAAGGGTGAGAATAATTTTTGAGGGAGAAAGAAGAGAAAAAAAAAAGGAGCAGCAATAAGGAAAGATAAATAGTTATTAAATATAAAAAATGTCCCTTAATTTTTTATTTTTTTTATAAAAAAAAACGCCCCTTAATACCCTCATGTGTTTGACACATGACATTTTCCGTTAATTTTTTGGACTGAAGTTAGGGATAAGGATCAAAGTGGGTCAATGTGTAAACATTGATGACAAAATTAATGAAATTAGAAGTTTAAGGACAAAAATGCAACAAATAACAAAACTCAAGGACCATTAGTGTAATTTACCCTGTTTATCACCCTTTAAGTGTAAATCCAAACCAACAAAATCGATGTGTATTTCACGTCGTACATCTAGATAATGTGGCAACGTTTTTTCTGCTTCTTCTTTTCTTTTCTTTTCCCCTGGCAGAACAAGTCTGGGCCAGTTGCATTGAGAAACACATGGTAGCGTATGCTAGGGTATTATTTTGTGAGCTACTGATTGTAGCATCATCCTCAAGGCAAGTTTAAATAATAACAAGAAGGAATGATAAATTTAAACGTAGTAAGTTTTATCTTAATTATTTGAGATCAAATCATAAAAAATTTATCGTTCATAAACACCTTAATCTCAGCGTGGATGATCTGATTTTAACCAGACCGAGATTAGTTAAGATGCATGTAAATTAGTTCAAACACCTCTGATCATTGAACAAAAAAAAAAAATTGTAGTATCACAAGAGACGTCTTTATTAACTAAAGTATATAATTTATGAGTGATTACACGTATCATTAATCTATGTTATAATTATGAGTCTAAAACGCATCTGATTGGAACCATTGTAAGAAACAGTATCAAATTTAGGTTTGGGGTTACAATGGGAGGACAAACGATGGTGCCATGTTGGTCATGGCAGGAAAAACTGACTTTTTTGTAATGATTTGCCTACACACCCCTTGCCCTTGACCAGGACATCTGACCAATCCAACAGGTTATTAAAGAGTTATTTTTTAACATTGTATTATTTTTTTATTGAGTAATAGTACATGCAAATTTATCTTATTTTGATATTTCACTTTTTATTATTTTTGTAATTAATAATTATAAATAAATAAAATCAAAATTTACAATTACGAATCACTTTTTTGAGATAGGACCATCAGCCTTATCTATCCACGAAATAGAGGGAAAAAGGGACGCCCGACCGAAAAAAAGTATTCGTGCTAGAGGTTTAGTGGTAAGTCATACTCGTTTAGAGTCGTTCATGATTGTCATGTGCTTATCAAATAGAGTTTGATTCACGAAACCAACGCAATTTACTATTTGACTTTGGTGTT